>MBAC02009362.1:0-12191 GCA_001712635.2 Nothophytophthora sp. Chile5
AGCCAGATCTACGGCCGCGCAGTGGAGTACGAGGGCGTCTACGCCTTCATGTACTCGTGGTACATGCCTAAGGACGAGACGCTCCCGGGTCTGGGCCACCGTCACGACTGGGAAGCCGCGGTGGTCTGGATTGACGACATCACGCTGGCCGAACCAAACATCATCGCACTTTCTGCGTCGGCCCATAGCGGCTACAACGTGTACTACCCGCCGAGCTCGTCCTATCTGGATGGAGATAGCGCCAAGATCGACTACTCCTCGAGCTACATCGTGATCGACCACTCGCTGGCGGCCACGTCGGACACTGGCGAGACGCAGGACCTTATCATGTGGGACCAACTGACGACCGCGGCGCAGACGGCGCTCGAGGACACGGACTTTGGCAGCGCCAACGTGCCGTTCAAGGAGGCCAACTTCGAGACGAAGCTGGCCAACGCCTACTACGCTTAGAGGTTAGAAACGTCAAGTGGCAGCGTACACAACCAGATACTCATGGCATTGCGCGTAATAGCCGCGAATCCAGGATTGGGTTGCTGTAGCGTTTTCTTATGGATATGACATGCATCTCCAACGCTTGTTCATCGCTCAGTGTGCGTTGAGACGGGCGGCGCATCGTAACGGTTTCTAAAAGCTGCATGCACCGGTTTAGAAACGCTGTTGACATGATCGCGACTGTCCAAACGTCGTCTGGTTTTGAGGATTCCGTATCCTTGAACCCTTCGCTGACAGATTGACAGAACGTCCCGGTTATGCACCAACTGGATGTTCTACGCGCGTAAAGATCCACCATAATCACGCATAGCCAGACCAGCTCCCCAGTTCCAGTCTCTCCATCCATCGCGGTGGTTTGGCAGACTCCTTCGGACACCCGCGCAAATCCCGCCATGCAACCTTGAGCGGTGCTCCCCGTGTCGACCGCCACATCGTTGGGTTGAGTGGGCACTGCATGTACGGAGCTCTGTCTGTTGCCTGTTCGGGACGAGAGAATCCACACCGAAGCCAGTGCAAGTTGCACAGCGACAGGAGGGGTGTACTTTGGATTTGTTTCTCATTAAACGTTATAAAAGCTTGTCGACGTCGGTGAACTTCAACACATCCGCAAGCTTGCACACCTTCAGCAACCCCGCCTCAAAGGCCCAACACTTTAGGCATAGTAGGCGTTGGCCAGCTTCGTCTCGAAGTTGGCCTCCTTGAACGGCACGTTGGCATCCCCAAAGTCCGTGTCCTCGAGCGCCGTCTGCGCCGCGGTCGACAGCTGGTCCCACATGATGAGGTCCTGCGTCTCGCCCGAGTCAGACGTGGCCGACAGCGAGTGATCCAAGATGATCCAGCTCGTGGAGTAATCGATCTTGGCGCTGTCGCCGTCCAGATAGTCCGAGCTTGGCGGGTAGTACACGAGATACGTGCTGTGATACGAGGCCGAGAGCGCCACGATGTTGGGCTCGTCCAGGGTGATGTCGTCCACCCACACGACGCAGGCTTCCCAGTCGTGACGGTGGCCCAGACCCGGGAGTGTCTCGTCCTTGGGCATGTACCACGAGTACATGAAGGCGTAGACGCCCTCGTACTCCACCGCGCGGCCGTAGATCTGGCTGCCTAGACTTGAGCCAGTGCAGCCGGAGCTTTCCGACCCAGTGGGTTTCAGCCCACCACTGGTGTTGCCATCCTCGTCGACCGCCGGGTACGGGTGACAGCCGTTGCTGATGTCGATTTGGGGTTTGAACTTCACGGCCATCGTTTGCAGCGTGGTCGTAGGCGTTGGCTGCGCGAAGGGCACCACAGCGTCGTGAGAGATGACGGCAGCTTGCATGGAGGCCAGTGAGGACAGAGCGACGGCGGCGATGGCTCGGAGGTTCATGATGCGAGGTATTTGCTGCGTGCAAATGGAGAGGACGTTTTTGGATGTTGCTGCCGAGGTAAATTTGGAAGTGAGGACTGGAGTAGCGGCGGCGTTTGGCTCAGCTTGGGCTTCCAGAGCGCCTAGAGCTCATTAGATAAGTTTCTGTGAGTTGATAACGCATGCTTGCTGCTGTCGCAGATGCAGTGAGTGATCCGGCAGATCCTCATGTTGGCAGTTCCTCGCTGCTCAAGATTCACGCTCACTCCTGCTTGAAATGACTGCGAGCTCTCTTTACAAACTCCCAGTGAAAGCAACAGCCACTAGAGCAGTATGGCCATGAAGAGAGCGGTTGGACACAAGAGTCACTGATGCCCGACCGCTCATCTTCGCGTCTGTAACGCTGCCTGCACTCTACGGAGGAAGAGGTTTCCAGACGGATCACGAGGCAGGGGAAGAAGTGTCGATCGTTATCATCTCCTGACTCTAGAGTGACCGCTCGCCCTTTCTCGTCGTGCTTTCCTATCTCTACAGTCCAGGAAAAGAGGGGCAGTGCATGTTGACCCCGGGTTTGCAAGCGTTCCCCTTCTTTCTGGGACTCTCCACCCCCAGGCTATTGGTACATGCATGCATGCACTAAGTTTACATGAGCATGAACAAGTGCAACCAGAAGGGAACTCGTCTTTCAATTTGGTTGTGTACAACTCAGGTTAACGAGTGACACGTAGGCAGGTTTTACCGCAGTTACATCACAACAGCGTCAACTTCAACATGGCTACACTCTGGTTCCCATCATCTGGCCTAGGCATAGTAGGCGCTGGCGAGCTTGGACTCGAAGTTCGAGTCTTTGAACGGCACGATGGCGTCGCCGAAGTCCGTGTCATCCAATGCCGTCTGCGCCGCGGTCGTCAGTTGGTCCCACATGATAAGGTCCTGCGTCTCTCCGGCGGTTGATGTGGCGGACAGCGAGTGGTCGATGATGATGTAACTGGTGGAGTAGTCGATCTTGGTGCTATTTCCATCCAGATAGGACGAGCTCGGCGGGTAGTACACGTTGTAGCCGCTATGGGCCGACGCAGAAAGTGCGATGATGTTTGGTTCGGCCAGCGTGATGTCGTCAATCCAGACCACCGCGGCTTCCCAGTCGTGACGGTGGCCCAGACCCGGGAGCGTCTCGTCCTTAGGCATGTACCACGAGTACATGAAGGCGTAGACGCCCTCGTACTCCACTGCGCGGCCGTAGATCTGGCTGCCCAAGCTGGAGCCAGTGCAGCCCGAGCTCTCGGAGCCCGTGGGATTCAGACCTCCGCTCGTGTTGCCATCCTCGTCGACGGCAGGGTACGGGTGGCAGCCGTTGCTGATGTGGATCTGCGGCTTGAACTTGATCGCCAGCGTCTGCAACGTGGTCGTGGGGGTGGGCTGAGCGAAGGGCACCACGGCGTCATGGGCGATGACCGCAGCGTCCACCGAGGCGAGCGAGGCGAGACCGGCGAGGGCGAGGCAGCGAAGGTTCATCTTGTAGAACGGGGGAGGTCGAGACGGGTGTTGTCGCCGAGGGAAATTCGGAAATGAGAAGCGAGCGGGAGTGCGAGAAGCTGGAGAACTGAGAGCGGCCACACTAGCTCTCGTGACTCACGTCGTGAGCAGCCCTTGAGTCTGCCTGCCGGTAGGTATTAATACCACGGGCCGACGGTGGGACAGACTTGGCAAGTGTGCATTCCGATCGTTTTAGCCGGGCATGATGGGAAAGATTCGGCCTCCTCTTTACAACTGCTTGCCGACACCTGGTGCTTTGAGCAGGTCATCAGCAAGATCCAGCTGTAGCTCACAGACAGAGCTCAGGCTGTTCTCAGAGAACTCCTTGATCGGAGGACCACAATGAATCAACCCAGTCATAATGAATCTCCCAAGCAGCCTTCAGAAGATTCAAGCTGGTTTCATTATCCCATCGCATCGCCAGCGATACGGACAGCAAGTAGTGAGCGTGAATACTTGGTGTCAAAGCGTTCCAAGCCCAATGTTTGGTGAGCATTTAGTGGCACAGAGCAACACTACGTGTTCTTCAAGCTTGTTAGGAAGGAAAAGACGCCACCATCGCTGATTGCTGTGCTACCCTCGGCCCTTTTGTGGCATCCCTCCCTAACGCTCACTTGTAGTACGCGTCGCCCAGTTTGGTCTGGAAGTTGGCCTCCTTGAACGGCACGTTGGCGCTGCCAAAGTCCGTGTCTTCCAACGCAGTACGTGCCGCAGTCGTCAGCTGGTCCCACATGATGAGGTCCTGCGTCTCTCCGGAGCTTGACGTGGCCGACAGCGAGTGGTCGATCACCACGTAAGTCGTGGAATAGTCAATCTTAGCGCTGTTGCCCGACAGATACGACGAGCTGGGAGGGTAGTACACGTGGTAGCCGCTGTGGGCCGATGCAGAAAGCGCGACGATGTTAGGCTCAGCCAGCGAGATGTCGTCGACCCAGACCACCGCGGCTTCCCAGTCGTGGCGGTGACCCAGGCCCGACAACGGCTCATCCTTGGGCATATACCACGAGTACATGAAGGCGTACACGCCTTCATATGCCACGGCTCGCCCGTAGATCTGGCTGCCGTACCCGGAACCTTTGCAGCCCGCACTCTCACCGCCAGTGGGGGACAACCCACCGCTCGTGTTGCCGTCCTTGTCCACCGCCGGGTACGGGTGGCAGCCGTTGCTGATGTGGATTTGAGGCTTGAATTTGACCGCCATCTTCTGCAGCGTCGTCGATGGAGTGGGCTGTGCGAAGGGCACAACGGTGTCGTGAGAGATGACGGCAGCCTGCGTCCACGCGAGCGAAGCGAGACTGGCGGCGGCGATGGCGCGGAGGTTCATAGTGAGCTGAAGGTGAAGCAGCTGACGGTGTTGGATGTGATGAAAATCCGGAAATGAGAGCGTGTTAGCGCGTGAAATGGACGAAAGGATCGAGCTCTGCTCTCAGCAGACTCACAGCTAAGCACTGCAGCTCTTCGGGCAAGAACACGGACGCTGCGTCTAGGAATCTTGAGCTCTGGCTGTGGCAGATTCCAGCTCCTTCTTGCGTAGAATATGGTGGTGAGCTTAACGTGAGTCAACAAGGTCCGCAGCCAGTCACGTCCACCCATTGCTTCGCTATTATCCGAATGACGCCCCCCGTCACAAATGGAGGCTTTCTGTATCCAACGCGTCACTGGCAGGCAGCATCTGATTCAACTTGAAGTGTTCCCAGCAGCTTCAGGGACTGACTTTACTGGACGATGGGCGCCCGAACACCGCGAGATTCGTCTGTGCCTGCGTTTCTCCACAGCTGCTAGCAGACTCTGCAGGGGTAGAAGCTGCTCGAGGTCGTGTGTCCCAAGACTCTTGGGCCAAGACGGGCCAAACGGCAATCAATCCGCGCATGGGATCTCCGAGATTCGCCCGTGCTCGTCACCTCGGCAAGCGTAAGCCTCACCGTTAGCGTCAACTTTGTGTCCCTTCTCCAAGCCATTAGCTGAAGAGTGGGTGGAGGTTGGATGGATTGCTTGGTTAATATGGGTCGCTTCAATCTGAACTGCTTACGAAAGAACTAAAATACCATCCCCGGACTCAAACGAAGGCACACTGCCACGTTGAGGCGGCGCTTTCGGTCGCTTAGGCGTACCAGGCGCTGGCGAGCTTGGTCTCGAAGTTGGCGTCCTTCATGGGCACGTTGGCGTCGCCAAAGTCCGTGTCTTCCAGCGCTGTGCGGGCCGCATCGGTCAGCTGGTCCCACATGATGAGGTCCTGCGTCTCTCCGGTGTCCGAGGTCATCCGGAAGGCGTGGTTCACCAGCAGCACGCTGTAATAGTCGATCTTGGCGCTGTTGCCGCTCAGGTAGTCCGAGTCCGGCGGGTAGTAGATGGTGTAGCCGCTGTGGGCGGACGCTGAGACCGCCAGGATCTCCGGACTGGAGACCGCCGGGTTGTTGATCCAGACCACGATGTGCTCCCAGTCATGGCGGTGGCCGAAGCCTGAGGCCGGCGAGTCCTTGGGGAAGTACCACGAGTACATGATGGCCCAGACGCCGTTGTACCAGGTCGAGCGGCCGTAGATCTGGCTGCCGTAGCCTGAGCCTTTGCAGCCGGCGCTAGAGGAGCCCGTGGGCTTGAGGCCTCCGCTTGTATTGCCGTCTTCGTCGACCGCCGGGTACGGGTGGCAGCCGTTGGTGATGTGGAGCTGCGGCTTGAAGTTCACGCCAGCGATCTGGGAAGTCGTCGTGGGTGTGGGCTGAGCGAAGGGCACGACTGCATCGTGGGAGATGACGGCGCCTTGCACTGCGGCCAGCGAGGCCACAGCCGAGAAGAGGAGGGCTCGGAGGTTCATGGGGCCGAAGGTTGAAAGAGAGGGCAAGAGGCGGAGAGTTGGTGAGTTGGCGAGTTGGCGAGTTGGCGGCCTGTTGCGTCGGACGCAAACTGCAGAATGACCGAGAGAATGAAGGAGGTCATCAAGATGCAGCAATTTGAAGGGGCAGGAGGCGGAGGCGACTGCCTGCTGAGCACCGAGCAGTGCTACATGGACTCGTCACGTCTCTGTGGATTCGTCCGCCCGTATTAATTGCAGACAGCGGTGATGGAGGATCGGCTTGGCACGGTTCGAAAATTAACACGCGCAGTTTGGAGAGACACTTGCAGGACGTTCGTTGCCTTCGTTGACGTTGCGGCTGCGAGAGGCGAATCTTAGCTGGACTCCAGGACTGTGAGCGCAGCATACCTTCCTGCCAGACAGTGCCATCACGCATCGCCTACTTGTGATGGGTCGTGGCAACTATTGTCTCTGTGGCAACGCTGCTCATCTTGTTGCAGTGCTAAAGAGTTTCTCTTTGAAGGAGCAATGGAGGAGTCCAGGCATGAGTCCGGGTCGCATGCTCTTGGCGGCGAGTGTCGAACCCAGAGCTGCAAGCGCGGACAGGCATTAGCCAATACGTTAAAGTATGATAATACCCTGGACTGCTTAAAGGGAGCGCAAACTAACGAAGCAGGTGGGGTGGGTTATCCAGACGGCGGGACACAGAGTTTGTCGCGCTCGCAGCATCGCGTTACTGCATGTGGGGGATCTATACACCTCTGGATTCATGTATCGGCAGGCGAAAAGAGCAGAGCAGCGACTGGCCAGCAGCTGGTGTTAGCTAATGACCTGTGGCATGACAGGTTGGATACGCCTTCACGCACAGAGCCAGACCATGGCCAAGGCGAGTCGAATGGCCAGAGCTTGCAGCACGTTTGGAAGTTGGTCAGCGTCGCTACGGTCACTTCCCAGCGCTTTTCGAGGGAGACTGGTCCATCTTCGACATCTACCAGGACGCAGACTCAAGGAGGAGCGAGCGTAAAGGCGGCGTCAAAGGGGGCGGCTGACGGCCTTCCCGCTGGCAATCTTGGTCTTTGAGGCGAGATTCGTTGTGGCTGTGGCGTGGCGATTAAATTCTAATGTCGACTCCTTCGGCTCGCGGCGATCTTTAGTCGCTCGAATCTTTCCGCACCGAGAGAATCTCCATGCCTTGGTTTGTGCCTGGTCGATCCTGCGGTAATCTCTGGCGGCGAATGTCCCTCGAGCTGTGGCACGTCGTCAGCGGTGCCGAGCTGCTTATGGCGCTGGAATTACTTCGTGCTCGTCACTAGGAGTATCTTCAAACGAACATGCAACTATATTTCTTAAAAGAAGGAGCCTTCACCAACGAGAGCTCCCTCGAGCGATACGAAAACGGAGTCTAAGCGTAGTAGGCATTGCCGAGCTTGGTCTCGAAGTTGGCGTCCTTCATGGGCACGTTGGCGTCGCCAAAGTCCGTGTCTTCCAGCGCCGTCCGCGCGGCGTCGGTCAGCTGGTCCCACATGATGAGGTCCTGCGTCTCTCCGGCGTCCGACGTGCTGTCCAGAGCGTGGTTGACCACCAGCCAGCTGGAGGAGTAGTCCACCTTGGCGCTGTAGCCGTCCAGCGTGTCCGAATCGGGCGGGTAGTAAATGTTGTAGCCGCTGTGGGCCGAGGGAGACACGGCAACGATCGTCGGACTGGCGAGCGTGATGTCGTCCACCCAGACGACCACGTGCTCCCAGTCGTGGCGGTGGCCCAAGCCGGAGATCGGCGAGTCCTTGGGCATGTACCACGAGTACATAATAGCGTACACGCCCTCGTACGTGGTGATGCGGCCGTAGACCTGGCTGCCGTACCCGGAGCCCTTGCAGCCGGCGCTGGCCGAACCCGTAGGTTTCAGACCGCCGCTCGTGTTGCCGTCTTCGTCCACCGCCGGGTACGGGTGGCAGCCGTTCGAGATGTGGATCTGCGGCTTGAACTTGATGCCGGCCGTCTGCTCGGTCGTCGTGGGCGTCGGCTGCGCGAAGGGGACAACTGCGTCGTGGCTGATCACATCGGCCTGGACGTAGGCGAAGGAGGCCGCAGCCGCCACGAAAAAGGCTCGGAGGTTCATCGAGGGGTCGCTGGAGACGGAGAGGGCTGGGTAGAAACACACGTGGGCTCCTTGAGGCGAATTGCAAAGTGAAAAGCGCACTCTGGTCTGCTCCGTCGGCCTCCATCGAGACGACAGAGTGATTAAACCCTTTAGTATCTGACGGCGATGAGCAGGAGTCGAACGGGACGGTCTGCACCCACGGTCTCCTCCCATGAACTCGACTGTTCGCAGCCTCCTGCCTGGCGCTGTAGCATTTCGATCGCACTTGAGTTGCCAGCTGGGGATCAGGAAGACGCCGCAGACAGCAAATCCAGCCCAGTGCTCCTCTGATCTAGGCTGCCTGGCTCTACAAGAGCGGAGCACTGCGATCCACACAGCTTGGCTGACAGGTTGTCACTCCCGGTATGTATAGTATAGGCCGCGAACTGCGAGAAGCCCCTAGTGGAGGCTAATACGTTGACCGACTCGCCTACAGGATCACTTGAATGGCCTTCCAAATGGGCAATAAGAAGTCGTGCGAGCCAAATGTCAGAGTGCACGTGTGCAGGACAATTCGCTGGTCGTATCGCCTTTGAACCCATCTGACGAAGACTTCAGGGCAACGAACGCACCCGAGATTCAGCGAACCCCATCTTGAGAGCCATCGCATCGTGGCGCTGATCGACGGCGGAGATTCGCAGGCCGTGCCACTTAACTGTAGGTCGTCGTAGCAGCTCGAAATTAACGTTGTGATGCGCTACGAAAGTATTAATAACGCTCCGGCACTGTATGATGAAAACCACACGAAATTAAAATTCGAAAATAGCGTCATTTACTGTACTTGTCGAAAATACGTCGTCCTACGGACTAAAATAAAAGCTGCCGCAGGAGGACCGGGTCGGCATGGACCTTGGCCCCAGCGGCACGTCTTCGACGCCGACCGGAGACGAGAATGGGCCGGATCGTCGGGCCAGTCGCATCCTTGCAGTTGCCAATGAGCTAGAGACCACCACGGGGAATTCCACCGTCACACTGGGGCACAGGCGGAAGCTGCACTTGACAAGGAGTCGGTACTGCCACTGGACGAAGTGGCAGCTCATGGTCGGGTTGATAGGCTCGAGGCTCGAGGGCGTTTCGGCCACAAGGTCCAGCGACAGCGCTCGGTCCGCGTGTCGACCGCACTTGACCCCCGGGTAGTCCCGGCGACAGACGACCGTGGACCCGCGTTTCTGAGTGCGAAACGGCACGTCGACCGCCAGGTCTTCGATGAGCCGCACCGACAAGCCGGTCATGACGCGAGACGATTGATTTCGCACGCTCGTGAACACTGTGAGCGTGTCACCTGCGACCGTCACCTCGTGGTCCAACGAGGCGGATAAGGTGCATCGACCGCGCGAGAACAGCCGAAGAACGCGCACTTTCGCGGACGACGAGCGCTCGAGGGTTTTCACCGGCAAGCTCAATGGCGACCGCTGGATGGTCAGCTGAGAGGACGCTTCGAGATCGGCCTTCAAGGCGCCGTCGATGCGCATTACCACGCGGATCTTGTAGGAAATGGAGGACTCGATGCCTCCCATGTCGACCACTTGGCGGTCGTTGATATGGAAGGAACCTGGGAGGGACTCGGGCAAGCGGAAGCTGAACGGGAAGTCGTATGTGTCTGGCGAATAAGTCGACGGGGTATTGGCGATTGTGATCTATCGAGGAGAGAATTGCAAGGATGCATACAATTGGAGTGTGAGTCTACGGAACCTGAGCTGTCGATACCGGTAGCAGGAATTGACGCACCTGGTCCTGCAAGACGTCTTTGGTATGCCACCGTCGAGGTGGCGACGACCTCGGAGTCCCGGAGGCTCCGGCCTGTTCGAGCCACGAGATACGCTCTTTGCCCTCCAAGCGGATCACGAAGTCGGAGCTTTGGACGCGCTTCCCTACACGCAGCAGCACTCGGCCCTGCACGAGGTCGCCCGTCGTGTACTTCTCGCGGTCCAGCGCCACGCGCAGATCGCCATGCGCGCTGACGCCAAGCTCGTTCGCGAGTTTCCCCATTGTTTTGTGGACCTGTCGGCTGCTTCGTCAAGTTGACAAGCCCAACCCCCGCGACTTTGCCGAATGGTGAAGAAGCCAACGCGATGGACGGCGGAGAACATCTCTGAATGGCTCCGGTGATTTACTCCACCACGCAAGTGACCAAAAAACCAGAACACCTGCTGCACTTGTGGGTGACATGGGTGCCAGTCTGGCAATGCTCTCTAAAACGCGATACCTTGCATCTAAAATAAATGGGCGTTACATGAACTTACTTTCGACGTGGTTTTGTATTTGGTTTATTCCTGTTTGTATCTGAAAAGTACGATATCCCGCGAACATCTCACAATATAGTAGAGCATGCGATTATCGAACCATGCAGGTCGATTGGTGATCGGATCCAGCTGGCGTGAGCTAGCGCGACATTGCTGGGCACTGGCGGCTGGGACATTGACGAAAGCGGGCCACCTGGCCTAGCCACTTCTGAACACTCAACTGGGCTTGACTGATGGTGGTCGCACCGCACGTCAAATGGCATGTGGCGTCGCGATGGGATGCATCCGTTGGAGGGAGGCAGCAGCCGCAAGTGCAGGAACCGTTCACACACCTTCAACATCCCCCTTCCCTTCCTTCCAGCTCGACTGACCATCGTCGGCTGCGATGCTGGTCCATTTACTTGAGCTCAGCTCGGGCAATAAGACAAAAAAAAAATGGTCCAAGATGACACAAAATCGACTCGAACATGGCGTCAACAGCTGACGATACAGACTAACGGATCTACCACGGGTAGGCGTTGCCGAGCTTGGTTTCGAAGTTGCCGTCCTTCATCGGCACGTTGGCATCGCCAAAGTCCGTGTCTTGCAGGGCGGTGCGCGCCGCCTCGCTCATCTGGTCCCACATGATGAGGTCCTGGAACTCGCCTGCATCCGTCGTGCTGTCCAGCGCGTGGTTGATCACGACGTTGCTCTCGTACTTAACCTTGGTGCTCGTGCCGTCGATAGTGTCAGCGTTCGGAGGCGCGTACTTCGAGTACCCGCTGTGGGCCGACGGCGTGACCGCCAAGATGGTGGGGTTCTCGGCCGCCGGGTTGTCGATCCACACGATGACGTGCTCCCAGTCGTGGCGGTGCCCCAAACCGGTGAAGGGCGAGTCCTTGGGGAAATACCACGAGTACATGATGGCCCAGACGTCGTTGTACCACACGGAGCGACCGTAGATCTGCGAGCCCCAACCGGAGCCCTTGCAGCCAGCGCTGTCGGATCCAGTGGGGTTGAGGCCGCCGCCTGTGTTGCCATTGCTGTCCACGGCCGGGTACGGGTGGCAGCCGTTGCTGATGTGGATCTGAGGTTTGAACTTCACGCCGGCCAAGTCGGTAATGGAGGTGGCCACGGGTTGCGCGAACGGAACCACCTGGTCGTGGCTGATCACTTCCGCTTGGACGGCGGCAAGCGAAGCGAGAGCGGTAAGACCAAGAGCGCAGAGGTTCATCGTGGACGGGGAGCAAACGTGAGCTTAGAGGCGGTGGGCGTGTGCTTCTACTCGGAAATTGAGAAATGAGGTACTAGTATCTTGTTTGGCAACAGACCACTCGTTTTCTTCGCCAGGACGCTGTGGTCCTTGGGGCACAAGTAGAAGCGCTGATCGCCACAGCGCCATTAGCAGGTGATATCCCAGCGCAGACCTCTCGAGGGGCAGGGCAGGGAGGACAGAGTCGGTAGGAAAGGAAAGTTGGATGGGGGACCGACTGGGCATTGCATTTGCCTTAGATGTGCGGACCGGCGAAACAACAGTAAGTGTCCTGTGCGTCCACGGGTTCCAGAATGCGGAGGAGCAGACACTACCGACTCCTTGTCAGCCAGCGCCAGAGTCCACGGGCAAATTCCAATCACACCACACGCACAAATCTCTAACTAGCAAACACT
>MBAC02009365.1:0-48292 GCA_001712635.2 Nothophytophthora sp. Chile5
AGCTGCAACTTGGGCCGTTGGCGCAGACACCGTGGGATCGATGTCATCGAGGCGCTCTTCTCGAATGTGATGGCCCTGCGCCGCTGGGTCCCGCCTCTGATCAAGTGGGCATAGATAAGGCAGGGAGCTTCTTCCTCGTTATGCCGCCACCTGCCCAGCTCTCGTTGTCGGCGCTTGTCCATTGCCCAGCGCTGTCTCGAGAAACCTCGCTGTCATCTGACATCACTTTGCAATCTGCAGTCGACCTCGCACAACTTTCCACCACCTCGAAGCCGAACACAACGAAGCTGATCATGCTCCGAGTGCGTTTTCAACGGGTGGCATCCATCCTCTTGAGCCTCGCACTGCTTTTGAACGTCGTGTCCATCCAAGCCTTCGAAGAAATCCAGGAAGCCACCGTGGATCCAGATGTGGGCAAGACTGTCGTGGAGATGATCCAAGCGAGAGGTTACGAGGTGGAGACGCACAAGATCACGACTGCAGACCGCTACGTGCTCACCATGTACCGGATCCCCAAGTCGTACGCTGAAAGCCAATCTGGCGCCGCCGCTGCTGCCAACAAACCCGCCGTGCATCTTCAGCACGGTCTGCTTGATAGCAGCTTCACCTACGTCTGCAACTTCCGCAACCAGAGTCTGGCCTTCGTGTTGGCCGACGCTGGGTACGACGTCTGGCTGGGCAACAACCGCGGCAACACGTGGTCCAACGAGCATCTGGATTACACGACTGATGATGAGGAGTACTGGGATTTCTCCTGGGAAGACATGGGGCTGTACGATCTGCCGGCGATGATCAACTTCGTATTGGACACCACCGGCCGGTCGACTCTGAGCTACGTTGGCCACTCCGAAGGCACGACCCAGGCCTGGGTTGGCTTCTCCAAGAACCAGGAGCTGGCACGAACGGTCTCGTACTTCGGAGCCTTGGCGCCTGTTGCTTGGACTGGCCACTCGACCGCCGAGATTTTCGTGGCGTTGGCGAATGTGTACCTCGACAAGTGGTTCGAATCCTTCGGGCAAGTGGAATTCCTGTCTCAAAGTCCCCTCATTCAGGAATTTCTGGCCGCGTATGCGTGCACTCTGGCCGACGGGCTCTGCGGCAACGTGATCTCGCTGATCGCCGGGGAGTCCGTGAGCCTCAACACTTCGCGAGTAGCGGTCTATATATCGCAAACCCCTGCTGGTACCTCAGTGAAAAACATGGGTCACTATGCGCAGGGCATTCGCGACGACACCTTCGCCTCCTACGACTACGGCTGTAGCTGTGTGCGGCTACTAGGCATCGGCTTGTGCTCCTCTTTGATCTGCGAGAACAAGGTCAAGTATGGCAGCTTCGACCCGCCAGCGTTCTCCATCGGCAAGATGGTGTACCCTCGAACGGGCTTTTTCACTGGTGGGGAGGACACGTTTGCTACTGCCACAGACATCCAGCAGTTGCGATCGGGTCTCCCGTCGGGCACAGTCGTGTACGAGAAGGAGATCGACGATTTCAGCCACTTGGATTTCACGTGGGCATACAATGCCAACGAGAAAGTGTACCAAGACCTACTGGTGCAGATCGCCAAGTACGAAGGAGTGGGCTACTAGGAACGGAGGCGAAGAACAACTACTTGCGCTACATCCGTTCGGAAAACAATGCACATTTCGGAGCAAATTTCTTGACGGTCAAATTTAATACCCTCTCCTGAGTTTTCAAACGACGTTGATGCACAAACATTGCTACGAGTCTTACTCGCAGCCAGCATAGCTCTCACTGGGTCCGTTTAGTAGCTTTTGCCTTCGTACAGCTGGATCTGTTTGATGAGGCCACCGTAGACGTAGTCGTAGGCATCATATCCCCACGTGAAGTCGATGTGGCCGAATTGGACCGTCTTGTCGTACACGATGGTGCCATCGGGCAGTCCAGCCCGCAGCTTGTTGATGTCGGTCGTGGTGGCAAGAGTGTCCTGCGCGCCATTGTAGAAGCCTGTGCGCGGGTACACCATGTCGCCAATAGGGAAGGCTGGCGGGTCGAAGCTGCCGTACTTGGCCTTGTTCTCGCAGATCAAACTGGAGCACAGGCCGATACCCAGGATACGGAGGCAACTACAGCCGTAATCGTAGGACGCGAAGGTGTCGTCACGGATTCCCTGCGCATAATGAGCCATGTTCTTGACGGAGCTGCCTGCAGGAGTCTGGGTGATGTACACGTGCACGCGGGAGGCGTTGATGTTGTCTGAAGGACCGCCAATCAGGTCGATGAACCCATCGCAGACCACATCCACCCAAGCACAGGCATATTTGCCGAGAATGCCCTCCAGAACGGCGTTGTTGGGACTGAATTCATTCACACCGAAGGCCTGGAACCACGTGTCCAAGTACGTTTTCGCCATTGTCACGAGGATCGGCGAGGTGGCAGCGCCCGTCCAGGCCACAGGTGTGAACGCGCCAAAGTATGACACCGACCGAGCCAGCTCCTGGTCGTTCGAGAAGCCCACGAACGCCTGCGTAGTGCCTTCCGAGTGGCCAATGTAGCTCAGCATCGACCGTCCAGAGACGCTCAACGCGTAGTTGATCATGGCGGGCAGATCGTAATTGCCCATGTCTTCCCATGTGAAGTCCCAGAACGCGTCGTCGTCCGTAGTGTAGTCCAAGTGCTCCTTGGACCAGGTGTTGCCACGGTTATTGCCAAGCCAGACGTCGTAGCCGAGGTCTGCGAGGATGAACGCCAAGCTCTGGTTGCGGTAGTTAAGCACCCAAGTGTACGAGCTGTCCAGCAGACCGTGTTGCATGTAGACCACCGGTTTGTTGGCTGCAGCGGCGGCACCCGATTGGCTTTCGGCGTAGCTCTTAGGGAGGCGGTGCATGGTGAGCACATAGCGATCAGCGGTCGTGACCTTGTGGGTCTCAACGGCGTAACCTCGCGCCTGGATGATCTGCGTGGTGTTCAGTCCGGCGTCTGGGTCCACGGCAACCTCCTCTTCGGCTTGAACTGCTCGCGCGAAGCCTAGGAGCGCCGTTAGACTGAGCAGCACACAGAAGAGCGTCTTGAAGCGCATTAACGCCATTGTTGGCCTCAATGTGGAGCGTGGGTTTCGCGGTGGAGAAGGCGCTGGATTTGGACTTGGGCGGACGAACGCAAATCCGAGAATGAAAAGCAAATTCGAGAGTTTGTGTGATGTGGAGATCCACCTAGCAGTAGCTGACAAAGAGGGGGTGGCTACCCAGGGCTGCCATCTCGGACCCCAGTGGTGAAGCTACACCTGTACACCGGGATGACCTGCAGCAACGCATGCACTAGTAGCTCCAGCGCGGATGGACTCGCTTGCACTTCAACGCGAAATAGAACTACATGTACGCGTGCAGTTTGAGCAAAACTCTTGGAGCAGCCAATCTCCTCGCCCAGGATCGGGAAGATGCATCAATATGCAGCTTTTTGGAGATTTGACTAATACACGGCGCATCGATCGCATTTGATAGGAGGAGCTACCTAGAACGCCCTCGCCAATGGCCGAATTTTACGTGCATCCGGTGATCACGCCTTGAAGTTGGGCGACACGCCCGATGCCTTGGGCTCATCCTTGGCAGTTTGCATTGCATACTGCAGCTTGCGGCGAACAGAAAGAGTGCCAACACGAGATCAGCTCCTCTCCGTTCCACCCAGTAGGCGCAATTTCCTTCGTTAGCCACCGAAATTCAACCGGTTCGGATGACGCAGGCCGGTCGCTGCGTTGTAGCCCATGGACTCCATGTAGTATGGCGAGCGCCACGACACCAAAGCGACATTCTCATGGCCATATTCGTGTGGACACGAACTTCAAATTGGGCTGGGCCATCTCTGGTGACAGCAGTGGGACAACATCCGAACTTCATCGTAGCGCGCTGGCGCGTGTACTTCGTTGCCCTTGGGAGCCCCAGTCTGGGCAGGAAGGAGTTCGAGATGAAGGCATTCCATAGTCACGAGGAAACTGCTGCATGCATTGCTAACAATCAAGTAAAAGAGGTCAAGTTGAAGCTGATGCATGAACCAACGTCCACCAGACAATGATACTCAGAGTAATACTTCGACTACTATTCTTACCATCTTTTTACCGAGCTAAGTTGTGACTGCGAAGGCACTGGTGCATCAGGAAGGTGTCGGCCTTCATCGACGTAGAGGCACACGCATCTGGCCGGTGCTTGGCGTGGCGAGCCGAGGCACGGCGTCGGAAGAGCTTTACGTGTATCATACCGAGATGATACTTGTTAGCTCTACTGTCCTTCGGTCATCGGCCTTTCATTCGCGCCCACCAGAACCGATTTTCTGTGTCGTTTGCATCCACGCATTCTCCATCGAGACGCCACCGCAGGGCATCACACAGCCGGTCTCTTGAGAATCAGCATTGTGGGATTCTTCTAGCGCCCGGGATTGCACATTGAAGCGCCATCGCACATGTAGCAGTTCCACGCTACCCGTGCATTCACGCTACTGCTTCGGTGGTTCTCTTCCGCGCCGTTGGACTGGTCGGGAAACCAATCCAGCTGCCGGTGGGCTCTGGATCTTCAAGGATGTTTCGCTGTGGGATCTTATCCTGCAGCGATGGGCTGTCAAGTCTTCTTGATGCGTGGCTTCACGGCAGCCATCAAACGGATGACATCAATGATATGGCCCATCCTGACCAAGACGCTGGACTAAACACGAAAGCTTCAACTCGCCTGCAATTTCGCTGGAGGTTGCACGGTTGGCTCACAGCTTTCCCGCTCGATGGTATGGGTACACTTGGACTGATGGCCATCAATGCTGGCACATTCAGAGAAAGCATTCTGATCCCAGCAGAACGTGAAGTCCGCAGTGCTTCTTCAAGCACCCAGTCCCAGCTGAACGTCCAAGTGTGGCTCTGGCAGTGTCGTTCCATGCCGTGCGCTGCCATACGCACTGGTTGCAAGCTGGTGCTTCCGCGTGCTGAAGAAGCGCGATCTCATTCGCATGTGAGCTCTTGGGCAGAAGCGGACCCTGCGCTCACGTCAAGCAACGTGGGTAGACGCAGCTGGAGGATGATTTTCAATTCCCAAGCACACGGCACCATGGCATACCGACAAGCGCGTTGACTAACATACTTTGACATTCGACGCAGAAGGCGGCAACTTTAATTCCCTCAGTCAACCTTCACAAAACTTAAGCACAGCAGTACACACCATAGGGCAGCTCAGAAATGCAGAAGCTGTTGTGGCCCCCTCCATTGTTGCACCCCACGTCTCGAGCGCACTCATTAGTACCCGACATCGACGTACTTCTTGATCTGAACCAGCAGGTCAGGGTACACGAGTTCGTGGGCATTGTAGCCCCACGTGAAGTCCAGGTGGTTGTACTCGACGCTTTGGTCGGTGAGGATGGTGCCGTCGGGCAACCCCGAGCGCAGCTTGTCCACGTCGGTGCTGGTGGCCAGCCAGTCGTCGCTGCCCGTGTAGAAGCCCACGCGCGGGTACGTCATGGCCGAGAGGTCGAAGGCCGGCGGCTCGAACGCGCCGTACACGGTCTTGTTCTTGCAGATGAGCTTCGAGCAGAGACCGATGCCCAGGATCTGCAGGCAGCTACAGCCGTAGTCGTAGCGGCGGAAGGTGTCGTCGCGAATACCTTGTGCAAAGTGCGCCATGTTCTTCACCGACGTGCCTGCAGGCGTCTGCGAGATGTATACCTGAAGCCGCGTGGAGTTCACGTTGTCTGATGGACCCGTGAGCGCATTGATGATCGAATCGCAGGCTTCGTCCACGAAGGCACACGCGTACTTGGCGATGATGTCCTGGATCAACCAGTTGGTCTGGAAGAACGCGTCCACGCCCAGAATCGTGAACAGCACGTCGAGATACGACTCCGCCATGAGCTTGAAGATCGGCGAGGTCACACCGCCCAAGTACGCGACGGGAGCAAGAGCGCCAAAGTACGAAACACGTTGCGCGAGCTCCTGGTTGACGGAGAAGCCGGCGAACGCTTGCATGGTCCCTTCGGAGTGGCCCACGTAGCTCAGCGTGGAGCGACCCGACGTGTCCAGCACGTAGTTGATCATGGCGGGCATGTCATAGAGCGCCATCTCCTGCCAGGAGAAGGCCCAATACTCGTCGTCGTCTGTGGTGTACGTCACGTGTTCGTTGGACCACGTCGTGCCGCGGTTGTTGCCGAGCCAGACGTCGTAGCCAGCGTCGGCCAGCAGGAATGCCAAGCTCTGGTTGCGGAAGTTGCACACGAACGTGAAGCTGCTGTCCAGCAGGCCGTGGATGAGGTACACCGCCGGTTTGTTGGCTGCGGCCGTGGCGTTGGCCTTGCTTTCCGCGTACGTCTTGGGCAGGCGGTACATGGTGAGGATGTAGTCGTCCGACGTGGTGACCTTGTGCTCTTCCACAGCGTAGCCACGCGCTGCCACGATCTCCATGACCGTCAAACCGTCATCCGGATCAAGGTACACTTGGGCAGCTTCCTCTTCAGCCTGCACAATGGCAGCAGCCAGGAAGACCGCGCTGAGACTCAGCAGCAACGTGAGGCTGCGGCGAACCATGTTGGTCAGATACTGCAGACGCCTGTGTGTAGTGCGTGGAGAATTGCGTTATGGCGGTTTAAGAGTATGCAGCGAAGCAGAACACCCGCCCTCTCACGCTGCTCGCACCACCATTCAGCAAATCCCCACGCGCTCTTTGCGACTAGGTGGCGCGCAGTATTTCGAGGTGCTGGATACCTGTCAGCCGAGAGGAGGCCCGGAGAACTGCGCTGGCTGTGTTTCATCAACAGATCGGCAGCCGGGCAAGAAGCTGCGGTGGGCAGGGCCAAGGCAGTCGAGGGCCAGGCGAGTGTCGCCTTGGATCGGCTCTGAGCACAGGCGCGGATACATTCTACTGTCCGGATTACCAAAGCACGGTAGTTGATCTGGTCTTTGAGCAAAATACGGAATTTGCTTCCTGATTAGGGTACTTGAAGTAGCTGAAGAGGGTCAATATTATTGTTGCGTGAGCAGTAGCGCATATCCCGAGCACCATGTTTTGTCATTTTTGTTGCTGCGCCTGTCATCGTGAGGCCCGCGGGCGACGTCACCGCTGAACCAGTCATGTCCCAGCGCGGATCCATCAGTCAATCATCGAAAATCCCAACGCATGGTACTATTGAGAAGCATGAACCCCGTGCTTCCATACAAAATAATAATAGCGTCATCTTTTGCCCGTTTGGGGACAACTTGGCTGACACTGTCCGTGACACTCAAGACAGAAAAGGAGCAAGGCGAGATGCGCGATGACACCTTTGGCCAGTTTCTTTCGAAGCGGCGCTCTCTTTGTCGTTGAAGGCGCTCGAATGCTGCGCTTGCTGCGGTCGATTCGCCTCGCGCTTGTTGGCTGCACACACGCACGCGGTGAGTGCTGTCAACGGGGTCCTCAACAGTGAAAATGAAGCGACTGGCGGCGTGTCGCCGTGGATTCACCCCACGCGTTTACTTGGACTGTCTGTCGACCTTTGCTACACACTACCTGCGCGTGTGCTACATGTATCCTGGAACATTAAAGATGAGCGCGCCGTCAGCGTTGCATCCAGCCACCTTGGAAGACTGCTTCCTTTAATCGGAAGACAGCTGATTGGACTCAATCCTTACATGAACGCGAAGTGCAGCGTGAGCAATTGCGTGATGGTCCCACCTTCTGCATCCTGGTATCCATGTGCCCGGACATCCTTTCTTTGGCGCGCTCGTATAACAAGGACACGCGCGGAGCAGTTTCAAGGCATGCGCCGTGGAAAGCCCGCAACCATTGCGCGTGGAGCTTCAAGCCATCCGTTTTGGCCTGCATTGGGTGGGTGGATGGATACCCAGACCACGCATTACACCTTCACGAGATGCTGATGACGCATTAACTTCACAACGGGGAGCCGAGTAATCAGGGCGAGACTGCTGCAAAGCAGTTTCTAGCGTCCAGTTTGGCCCCGACACCGCGCGCTTCCTCTATGGAGGGCTCGAGGGTTCCTTACACTGTAGTCATCGTTCCGCTGTGATTACTTGGAGCTCCGCTCACCAGTACATGGATAATCATTGCGTCACGGCAAGCCAAGCAATCAATTGATCAACTCTTCACCGCCACTGCTCCGCGTCTGACCCTCAGGTTCGACCCTGCAACACCATGAGGAATCCGTGACCATCGTCCAGCAACCACGGAAGCCTGACATTTGGGCAACATTCCTTCACCACGGTGATTCGTCAATAACCGCAAACAATACTTTATATTCGGCTTCTCATTGGTCGAAAACAGCTCGATCCTCACCCAATCTTGAAAAGGCGTATCATATCTTGATCTGGAAAGGTCGCAATCGCTACTTTCCGCGGATATTCGAGAGCCAAGGAAGAGCAACACGCCAGGAGAAGACGCGAGATGCCACTGGCGCCGAGGTTCACGTGGGAGGAAGATGCCTCCAGCGTCGTGTTGGAGCTGCATCTGCCCGGGACCGCCCTGCGAAATATCGACATTTACGGTAAGAGTTGAGGGTTTATGCAAGTAAACCTGGCGGCCTGACATTACTTTCCACTGATATCCAACCACAGTGAGCGACCTGGTGGTCAAGGTGAATGCCGCGCCGTACGTGCTGCTGCTGGATCTGCAGGACGCCGTGGACGACGCGTCTGCGGTCGTGAAGAGCAACCCAGCGTCCAATTTGCTTCGCATCTCCTTGCAAAAGGTACAAGACAGCTCGGAGCTTTCACTTGTCTGGACAAACCTGAAAACCCTGACGCGCTGTGGTGCGAACGCAGCAATCCAGCCGACTCTGGAAGCAACTGGAGTACCAGGACACGAAGAAGGCACTGCGGGAGCGACGCGATGCGTCGATGGATCGCAAAAGAGAGAGTGAGACTGCGCTCAGTGCCAAGCGGAAGGAGCGGAAGTACCAGGAGGAGAAGCAAACGCTACGTGCTCAAATGGCAGTCGATGATGCCAATCGCCAAATCTTGACGGATCTCAAGGCGGAGGAGAAGGAACGCGAGGAGGTGCGCCACCCCACATTGTCTGCCTGCTTCATTGACGTTCGATATGAAAGGCGAGAGAGTCGACTGACTTATTGTGCTTGCTGCGTTGCATACGGATGATTAGCGGAGTTTGTACGAATCTTTTCGAGATTTACAAGCTAAGAAGCTGAGCCAGCAACATCCTGGGTTCAAACAGGCTGGTCTCGTGCCGAACAATCAGGACGGCCATTTACCAGGAGATAAAGGCTTGTCGAAGCCGCCACTCAGCAAGAAAGCCAAGAAGAAGGTGTCGTTTGCGACCACGCTCCACGACTCGGACGACCACCACGACAGAACGGCGAACAACCAACTCGAAGAGGAAGAAATCATCGAACTGACCGCCGACGGAAGTTTTGACATCGCCAACACGAAACGGACTCCGCCGCCGTCAGCTCTAGAATCTCATGAGGAATTGCGAGAGGTCGAGCGCACCAATCCTGTCAAGAAAGCAGCCAAAAGCGAAGCCATCGAAGAAGAAAACGACCCTCCCGTTGTTCAGGAAGTGGTGGTTGAGCTCCCGCCGCCTCGAGAAAGCATGCAGTCGGAGATCCGCTTTACTCCTCGGGTGTTCCCCACGCCATCTCGAGAATCCAAAGCCGCAGAGGAAGAAGACTGGCTACTGAAGAATCGCAAACACATCAACCAACACCAGGGCCTCAACCGCACGTCCGGATGCGACATCAGCGAAACGGATCGTACGTCAAACAGCCAAAACGCGGTGTCTTTCCCCCGCATGGTGCCGTTCTAACGCTTCTCTGTCCTCGAATCGAGACAGCAATGTGGCTGAAGGCGAAAGGAGATGACTTTTTCCACGCCAAAGACTTCCGCAGCGCCATAAACGCGTATACCGAGGCCATCTCTGCGACGTCAAACGACAATACGGAGCTCATCGTGACGTGTCTGTCGAATCGGGCAGCCTGCTTGCTGCAATTGGAGGAATTCAAGGTGTGAGCACGTCTTTATCCACGCATATCATATCATTTCTGTCATCATTGCTGATGATATTTGCAAATCAATGTGTAGGAATGCATCACCGACTGCTCCAAAGCGCTCTCGCACTTGCCTGATACTCGAGACACGGACGGAGGAGCGAGTGTGCTGAAGCACTACCGTCTCAAGCTCAAGCTCTTTGTCCGAAGGGGGACTGCATACTGCCGTGAAGGGCAGTACAGCCAAGCGAAGGCGGACTACGGGGTCGCGTACTCCATGGATAACCAGAATCCGCAGCTTCACGACGACTTTATGGAGCTCGTGGCGATGGGAAAGGCACAGGAGCTGAAAGAAAGCGGCGACCAGCTCTTTCGAGAGGGCAAGGAGTTGGACCGAGCCATCCAGATGTACTCGGACTCCTTGATGCTGAACCCGCTGTCAATCGCGTGTCTTTCGAATCGAGCTGCTTGCCACCTCATGCGCCACGCCGCAAAGGAATGCATTCAAGACTGCACACAGGCGTTGGAATTGCTCCAGCAAGACACCAGAAACGGAAGCAAACAGGACCAAGATCACGGACTGGCCTTCTTCTCGGTCGGCCCCGCCGCTGGCTCTACTCAACGTCGCGCTTGGGTCGTGAAAACGCTTGTGAGACGTGGTGCAGCCCGCGTGTCGATCCGCGATTTCGACCAAGGCAAGTTCAGTCTCGAGTCTCGAGTCGCTGTGTTAGCGATGAGTCGAAGGGGCTAACGTTGTTGCACTTGACTGCCGCTTTTCGTCGTTTGTCCTCTTGAGCAGCGGAGAAAGATTACGCAGCGAGCGTCGAGTTGGATCCCTCGAACGAAGCTCTGAAGCAAGATTTGGCCAGAGTTCAGCGCGAACACAAGCAAAACACGGTGACCAGCGCTGCCGCGCCAACTTCGATGTCACTGCCGCTTCAAGTGTAAGACCGACAAGTCAACTCTGAGAAAGGTTCGATCTTTCGAACGTCATGCTAGCCCAGAAGCGCCAACCCCACAGCCGAACGCTACAATAAGAACGGCACTTCATATCAACAAGCTACCGGGTGATTTCGTTTTGATATTCATGCTGTGGTTTGTATAAGCTTGTGGAGATAGAGGTGATGTAGTTGATGCGGCTAGAGCAACCCCAGAGCGAGGTTGGGCAGTGCCACGTTGATCTCCCTGCGCTCCTTGGACTGTTCGCCGCACCATTGGCCCAGTTCTTGGTCGAACTCGGGCTCTCGGACAGGCGAGAAGTGATCGAGCTTCCATGCAGGTATCACCTTGGAATTCGGAGAGGGGGACGACAGCGACGCGGACAGAGAAGTCGTGACCAGTTGCGCGCAGTAGGCAAGAAGGCCAGTCGCGGATCCCTTCGTTGTCGGTGTGTTGTTGCTCGGAGCAGCTTCAGACTCGTCATTCACTGCAATCGAAGCCAGGACGGGGCCTCCAATGGCTAAATCAGGCGACACAACACTCACGCACCGGTTCCTGGATACTGCACGGCTGAAGCCTTTGTTTGGAACACTCTGCGCTCGATATCGTCCTGGTGCTGGAGGAGGGATCGGAAAGGCGTGGTGTGGACTAGCACTCTCTGCTTGCGAGATACTTGGCACGTCTCGTGGTGCCATACTTAGCTCAAGATCTTGCTCGCGAGATGCTGCACGTGGCAGTTGAGGAGGCTGCCGTGCTACTCGTTGCAACTGATGGACCCAGTTCGAAACGCGAGCCAACACAGCGCGCATCTTGCGGGCATTGTCCACAGCCGCTTGCTGTTCGCTCCGCAGTCTCTTCAGCTGAGTATTCAAACGGTGCTCTGCTTCTCGATGAGCCTCAGCGGTCTGTTGCAGTTGCATCTGGAGATCCGCCACACTTTGGTCGTGCTGAGTCTCCAGATGTTTCAAGCGGTGCAGCAAGGCGGCGTTCTCCTTGCGAAGACGCTGCAGCTCATTGTTGTCGCTTTTGAGTTGTTGTTCACCATGCTGGGGAGTCCAAATGGTCGAATCCTGCCCAACGAGAGCGCCAGCATAGTGGGCAAGTGGCGACTGGACACCTCCGTCCTCTTGATTGTTGTCTTCGGCTTCTCGTGGCGCGCCTAGCACTTCAGATTTGGCTTCTAGATGCGGTCGACTGCGCTGATCCACACTCGACAAGGACGGACCTGCCGAAATGAGGGGCGGAGCTGGCGCCTGGACGGGAGAGTTGACTCCTCCGGACTCCATTAATGGAGATGGCTTCGTTTCGAGCAGTCGGTGCGTGGAGAACCCCAAAAGCGTAAATGAGCATCACGTCGGTCGAACAAGCGGATAAGACCGCAGCAATCTGGGCATGGATGGCGTGCAGCTAAAGATTGCCTTTGGCTTGTTAGTTGACCTGGGGAATGAAACGCATCCCAATCGCGCTGGAACCAACGCCCAACGTGCACTTGAGGAAGCGACAAGCACGACGAGGGCTTTCGAGTCGAGCGGGTTATGCGCATGTGATTGGAGCCATGCAGGCGAGAATAGCGAACACAGATAGAGAGCAGACCAATTAGGCCGCGCTGAAACCAAGCGGAGCGTTTCCCACGCGCGAGGCAAGTGTCCTTCCCGCTCCAACGTCTCTCTCGGTGCTTATCCGCGCCAGCTATTTGCGCCCTCCCCATGTTGAGGCAGTTTGTTACACACGACGTGCTCTGTCCGCCTTGAAGTTCCGACTTACATTCGTCGAGTTGTGACGGGCCATCTCTCGCACGCACGTTACCGCCGACTGTCCATTTGGGCAGCCTGGAGGAATCTCGTTCGGGGCGGAGGACTGCGGAGCTGTCTCTGCCCATGTCGGTACATGCGTGCAGTGCACGGCTGCATTGGGGGGTCCAGGGGAACACTGAGCGACTCGGAGGTGGAGCGTTCACACTTCGGTGGCCCGACGTGCACAGAACTTCGGTGGAGAAGGACGCACATCGAAATTCGCGAAACGGGAGGGGTGTACTGGTATTATTAGTGCCCCCGCCCCTCACGTGTGACTCAGAGCGACGCGCATCTGTTTATAGCGATTGTCGTCACGTTGTCCGGTCCTTTTCTGACATGGTCCTTCTGAATCGTATATTCACGTGAAGCATCGGTTCTACGTTATGTCTCAGTTCGCTTTGATTTCAAGGGTTATGTCTTGTTCTACCTCATTCACGACCTTTAAACTCCCTTTGCAACTCGATAAGATACATCTTACCATAGGGATTTTGTTTCAAAGGGAACACTCTCCCTTATACCGTTGGTCCGTCGCACGCGGTGATCTCTCCAGATCATCGCCGTGAGCATAGACGCCCTCTTCCAGGCCACAATCCTATCTGCCCGCAAGTACTAGCGCTCTCTCCGCCTCTTCCGCTCGCCGCCTCTTCCGCTCGCCGCCAATGCCTCCGATGCTCAACAGCAGCATGTACGCGCGGGTGTCGCCGCCCGCTTCGCCGAGCCTCGGGAAGCCAGACGTGCCTCGCGACGAGACCAGCAAGGGCCACGGCCTGCGAGAGCCACCGCAGCAGGCGCTCGGCCGCGTGGGCGCCGTGGTCATGGAGACCTTGCAGCAGCGGGCCACGGTGCACTCGGTGCGGTCGCTGTTCAGCTGTCTGGGCCTGGGCGAGGCCGCGCCGTTCAACCTGCCGCCGCAGCATCGAATGCTGGCGCGCATGAAGACGAACGGCAACTACTTCTTCACCAACTACCTGCTCATGACGGGCGTCGTCTTCGCCTTCTTGCTGTACGCACTTGTCTGTCTTTAGACTCCTGATTGGGATTGAGACGGTGGACTGACGCGTCTCTTGTTGCAGCCTCTTCTTCCATCGCATCCAACTGCTCGTGTGCATCGCCGTGGCCTACGGCTGGTACGTGTTCCTCACCAAGAAGCGCCTCGAAACGGACCAGCTCGTGGTCTTCGGCCGACGCCTCAGCGACCAGGACGTGCTGCTCCTGGCCACAGCATGTACGTGGAGTCCGTCTCCATTGAATCCTTGCATTACGCAGCATCAGTTGAGTCAAAGGCGTCGAGCTGACCGCGTTTCTCTCGTTCTTGCGCTGCAGCCACCGTGGTCTTCCTGCTGTTCTTTATCTTGCCGACCGTCGTCTTCTCGCTCTCCGTCACGTACGTCTCACCTGTCGACCGCAATCCTTGACAGGCACCACTTCTTGGGTGAGCTGACGTGTTCCGTGGCTTCTCCTTGTGCTCCGCAGGTCATTGGGCAGTGCAGTACACGCTCTGCTCCGCAACACTCGACTCAAAGACGACTCGAGCAATGGTCGACAGGGTTCCGAGGCCGCCTCGGAGGTCGACGCGCTGGTCTAACCGCTACCATTCGCTCGTCACGCCCCACCAAGCAGTTCAATAGCACAGTACACCACCAACAGACTGGAAGATCGCCTGCCTTCTCTCCTCGAAGGACAGGAGATGAAGCGCTGGCTCGACGGCTCCACCTTCTCGCGTCTGTATATTCCTCACCGCCACCACAGTCAGTCATTACGCTTATTAAGAATCCAATTAAGGGCCTCGGCCGCTTCAGTCTCGCCGCTTCTTGACGATCTTCACGGTCTCGCCCTGCTCATTGTAGCCCATCTGCCGCGTGTGCATGAGCACGTTGGCCAGCACGGGGATCTTGAAGACCAGGAACGGAAAGGAGAAGAGCCCGTAGGTCGTGCGGAGCCAGTAGAACAGCGCCTTGCGCTGCCACGGCTCGAAGGGCAGCCAGAGCACCAGCCCCGCCAGCGCGATGATGATCGCGAACGACACGGTCTCGTACCCGCAGAGCTTCATGAGGTACCCGCCGCGGTTCAGATGCAGCTCGTTGCCGAACGCGTCGTGGTAGATGCGCTGGACCCGCGACTCCATCGACCGCGTGCGGCCCAGCAGCGTGGCTTCTTGGGGTCGTTCCGTGTACGGAAGCCGGAAGAACGCGGTCCAGACCAGCACGATCTGCAGCAGGAAGAAGCAGGCGGTTCCTGCGTCCAATGTTGGTCCACCGCCGTCCTGACAGGCCAGCATGGAGCCCTGTAAGATGCACTTCACATAGGCAAAGACGCCCAGCAGCAGATGCAACACGCCGAGCGTGATGAACTGCGCCACTTTGAAGCCCACAATGAACTGGCACAGCTGGTGCTCGTTGGTCTTGTCCTTGATGAGGAACAGGAAGAGCCACCAGAGCTGACCCACCACGGGGAGCAGCCCCACACTCGTGAACGCGAGCCACCACGGGTCCTTGAACGACCGCCAGATGGACTTGTCGTGTGGGAACAGGTGGTGCAGGATGTGGCCGCGTATGCGACGGAAGAGTCCAAACCTCCTGGCTGTCGGTGCAATGGCAGTCACATCTCCCTGGGCACTCAGTCTTAACGCATTCATGCCGGTATCGCGATCGCTGCTGCTGCTGTTTGAAGGGATCCCACGTGAACGTGGCGAATACTCTTGACCAAACAGGTCGCGTGTCTTCCGGAAGATCTCCATCTTCACGTCGGGCATGAACTGCTCAATGCCGATGTCGATGTTGGTCTTGAAGTAGCTGGGCATGTCGGGGTCCTTCAGTGCGTGTTTGAGGCGAGAAGCCACGATGTCCAGTGCGCGCTCCAGATACTTGCGCATGGTGCGGTGCATGGCCAGCTGCACCTCGCCCTTCGTGTCCTGCGCGATGTGGTTCAGGCGCTTACCCGTGGACAGGATCATGGCGCTGGTGGAGCCCACGATGCCGTTCCAGACGGCTGGCTGGTTCTCCGCCGCTTCAGCCGCGCGCTCGGTCGCATCCAGCACCTGTTTCTCTGGGAAAATGTCCGGGAAGACCTGCTTGTACTCCTGTGCGAAGCGCTGGATGTCGCCCACTACGAGCTCCACTGACGCGAGAGCGGAGTTCTCCGACTCTAATAGTGCGCCGTCTTCGCCTCCACTGCCGATACTGCGGCCGCTTGCCGTGCGCACCAACTGCCGCTGCTGCTTCTTGCAGAGGTTGCGCCAGAATCGACGCATCTCCAACCGCTGCTGCGCCGAGAGCTGCGGCATGTCCTCCATGGCCTGAAGGAAGAGCTCCGTGGTGACTGGCCGCTCCGCCGACTCCTGCTCCTCCGCCTCCAAGGCCTCGCGCTCCTGCAGGAAGGAGAACACGAACACGCCCGCCGACATGGCCACGGCGCCGTACAGCAATCGCACGCGCAGCACCGACTCCAGCATCGTCGCTCGTCTCCCTGCCTCGCTCTCGGAAGCTTTAGAACTGCAACGTCTGCGCATGCAGAAGCGAACCAGACCGAACTTAGTGAGGAAGTTGACCGTTTAGTTGACGTCCCACAAGTTCCATCAAAAAGTTACAGACGGTGTAACCTTTGGTAACGTCAACGAAAAAGAAAAGTTTACCCAGAATACGAACCTAATCGATAAGTGCGCGACCGATTCGAACTTTATGGATTGGTTTCGAGCTCTCCGGCTAAGTACGTTCAATTGAAGCGACAAAACACGGAAGAAGAATCCAAAGCAGCACCAGCGCGCTGACGAACCTTCACGCGAGAGAGAGCCTTCACGAGCGCGGGAAGTATGGCGGAGTATTCGCAGGAGGTGGCGGCGGCCGAAGATCTGGTTCGCCGCGCGACGGATGAGCAGCTGGCGGGCCCGGAGTGGGCGCTCAATATGGAGCTCTGCGACTGCGCGAACGCGCATCCAGCCGTGTACGGAAGCGTGTCTGCTCGCTTACGGTTCATGCTTGTTTGGGTGATGGGGTACTATTTGACACTTTGAATTGACGCGATGTGTATGCTCTCTTTGCACCAGATGCGACGACATCGTGCGCTTCCTACAGCGTCGACTGCAGAGCGGAGTTGCTCGCACGACGCTGCTGACGCTCATACTGACGGAGACCGTGGTGAAGAACGGCACGCCGGCGATTCACGCGCAGGTGGGCTCGCGCGCCTTCCTGGGTGAAGTGGCGGCGCTCACAGACGGCAGTTTGGGCGTGGACGTGCAGAACCACGCGCTGCTGCTGATCCGCCAGTGGGCCGACGCCTTCAAGGGCAGCGAGCTCTCGGCCTTCCAGGACATCTACCGCCAGCTGAAGCTGCAGGGTGTGGCGTTCCCCGAGGTGGAGAACGACGCACCCATTTTCACGCCGCCGTCCTCCACGACGTCCGTCGTTCAAGCGAGCGAAGGACTGGGGGAGCGCTTTGCTTCGATGGAGGAGGCTGCTGTGCCAGCCGGACGCTCGCGGGAGCAGCAACTGGCTAAGCTGCATGCGGATTTAAAGGTGGTGGGGGAGAAGACCGCTCTCTTGAGGGACCTGCACGCTCGCGGCCAGACCGGAGAGCCACTGGAAGACGTGCTGGACTTCCTGCAGCAGTGCCAGCCGCGAATGAATACGCTCATCGAAGGCGGAATCATGGGCAAGATCGACGAGCGCACGCTGGAGGAATGCCTCAACGTAAGCGCCTTTGATAAATCGTGGCTGTGTGATACGGGCGCAGTGCTAACGAGGGTTCTGTGTGTGTGTGTTGATGGATTGGCTTGTGGCAGGTGAACGATAATTTAATGAAGGCGCTGGAGGAGAGCAGCGCCAGCAAGTCGCCCGACATGATGCGCTTCGACTCTCCGCCACGCGCCAGCAACCGCAAGGCGGAGATGTCTGAGGAGTTCAGCGAATTGAGTTTGCAGGAGGGTGGCCGATCGTCTGGATCGGCGACGGCGAGTCGATCGATAACGTCTCCTCACTCAACGCTCACCAGCATGGACGATGGTACGAAGCCAAACTCCGCCTTCATGATAGTGACGCAGGGGCTTTATTTAACATCCTCCTTCTTCTTGGGCATGCAATGATGTGTTATTGCAGACTTTGACAGCTTCCTTAACACCAGGACACCCAAGTAGACTACGACACGAAGGCTACGCAGTGGAAGAACAAGGTCGAAAGAGGACGAGGCGCTTTCCGACAAGGCGAGGAAGAGTATCGAGGAAGTCGTCTATATATTCAGGTATGACCTGGCTTGGGTATGCGTGTGGCTTGAGGTTTCAATTGACCGACATATCCTTGGTGGTGGCCTTGGGGGCCCTCTTCATGATCCAGTCCTTCTCCTCCTCGGAGGGCGTCCGGGTCTCGCCCGGGTTGTTATAGGCCGACACGAGCTCCGTAGATGGCGTGTAGATGCCATTGCCGGCGTCGTAGGAGCCGAGCGGCACCACGCGGTTGACTCCCGTGTCGAAGTAGTTGAGCTCTCCAGCCGGCAGGACCCCTCGAGGCGATACACACTCCGAGTAGTACTGGCGGTTGGCATCGGTGCAGTACTCCCAGTTCTTGGGCGTGAACTCAAGTCCATCGGAAAACGTGAAGGTGCCTTCCACTTGCTGTTACAGAAGAGCAAGGGTGTTGAGAATGGCAGCTGTGGATCGGAGTGGATGCTGCGATTGCTCTTCCTTACCTTGCCGTGAGCCCACTCGCCCTCCAGCTTGCCCTCGGGGACGAAGAGCGTGCCTCGACCGTGGAATTCGCCGTTCCGGAACTCGCCTTCGTATCGATAGCCATCGGGAAGACTCAGGACTCCTGTCCCGTGGAAGCGCCCGAACTCCATGTCGCCTTCATACTAAGCAGGAACAAGCAAAAGCGTCCGGATCACGACATGCGCTATTGTTGCAGAACGACGGGGGCGATACCGAGCGAGGGGGTCTCTACCTTGGATTGACCGTACTCCATGACTCCAGCGATGCACAAGCAAGCGGCAAACGCTGGCCTGCAATCGGAAACTGCAAGCGCAGAGCAGATGCCACGACGAGCTTCGAGCGAAGAACGCAGTCATGGCTTCTGATGCGAGCAAGCCAGGAATGATCTGCTGTCTTGATTTGGCATGCGACCTCTGCTCTTATGCCGTCTATTTACAGCAACACTTCCAATGCTGCACAAAACAAGTCGTGCGTTTGCGGCAGATAGCTTGATGGCGAGCTGCTTTGGCCGCCGTGGACTCTTTCGTTGACACAATTGCCATATCCCTTCCTGTTCTTTTCCCTGCTTCTTGGCGTGGCCATTATACCAACTCAGGGCTTGATCCCCCGGAAACTTCATATGCATGCACGCAGACTACTCGGCGCAGCGAGGCCCAATGCACGTTTGACTTCCATGTACCATCCAAGGCAGCTGCTGCACCCATTCATCGAAGCTGCCTCCATTCTCGGGCCATTCGGCGCGCCAACTCTCGCCTCAAGAAATCGCACGGCGGCATCCAACGGTGTCGTCCATGATATGCCCCAGGTCAACTATATGGGCGGACGAAACAAGGAGCAAACGAGATGTCACACATATAGCTGGGGTGGTCGGACGTCGCTAAATAACCACGCGGCTCGAGACTTGTGGCAGCTTAGAAGGCAACCAAAGGCAGTTATCCAGATAGAAGGCGGACGCGAGCAAAACAACGAAGCAAAGCGCTGGCGTAGCTGACGCACTAGAGCATTCACTCAGTGCTGGGCCTGGCAAGTTGCTTTGTGCCAAGTGAAGAGGCAACCGGGGCGTGTCATTGCCACCAGTTGAAGAGCAACGGACTGACTTTCCAGTTGCGTTTGGCATCCACGAAGACAAGCACATACACCTGTAGCGAGCTATCTTCAAGACGGCGTGCAGGCAGATCCCAAATCAGCTCTCCTCCGCGCTTCTCCTCCGGAGGCTACAAAAGGTCAGGCTTCCGGGTGCGCTCGCGTCTGTCTGTCTGCTTACCCCTTGACAGTTGCACCGCTGCACACTTTACATGGATTGCTTCCTGCGGCGGTTGGTCAGTCCCGTTTTCGCTGTGATGGCTTGGCTCACACTGCGCCACCCCAGCATTGCGTGGCGTGAGGCTGGACAAGCTTTGAAAGGAGCCGTGCAGCCGCTGCGGAGCCACTGTGTCCATCCGTCGGACAATGAGATCGTTGGATAGGCACACTGGCTCATTGCCCATTGGTGTTACAGTGCGTGTGATTATGCTGTTGCATGTTGAAGGTGCAGTCGTTCATTTTTGTCCTCACTTGACTACAGGTGGCTCGCGAAATGCCACAGTTCTCATCAGTCACCCAGCACCCATCTTGACGTTCCCAGCGAAGTCAGGCACTGCGTCACGGGGACTTACAAGTCATGAGCACCAAAGCGAGCTGCCTCGCTTCAAACCACACCAGACACTGGCACCGGTACAGTCAAATGGCAGGCCGCCGTTGTCAATCCCAGCCAGATGCTCGTCCGCTCTTTCCGTCACGTTGATAGAGCAAGCTTGCGCGTCTGGCAAAACCGGTTGGGATACGGGCACAGTCCATCTTCGTTCGCGCCGGTGCAGGTTCAACCAGCCTGTCAAACCTGTCACCAACTTCAAGGAAGATGCGTTTCATGCTGTCACATTACGTCAATATGTTCTCGATGGTGGAATTAGATATGACAGGTATTAACAATTAGGAATCGAATTCCAGCACAGCACATTGCCGCCAAAGAAACTGCTTCAATACAGTTCAGTGCATTAAAAAGGGTTGGACCACTTGACAGCGTGGGTTTGACAGGAATCGCCAGTCAGCCACTCGATCTTCCTGCGCATCCTACACATCCGCATCTTTCCGTGAGATTAACACGGACGTGTTGCAACGCCTTGATTGCATGTACTACACCTTGTATTACATGTATAACAGCCACTGCTGGTCATAGGTTGCATGCACAAAGACTAACACGGCGCGCTCTGGTGTTCACTTCACCCCACGACGAGGAGCTCCTTCAGGCAGTAGGGAAATGCGTCGGCTCCGCAATCAGCAAGATGTGACAAACACATGAATGCACCTTTGAAACGCTGAGATTACCCAGCTTCGCACGCGTATCGCCTTGCTCGGTCAAACGCAAGCGCAATCTCCATTCGCGCCGTTTGGCTCCTTCGGAATGCAATTGCACCGGCATAGGAGAGCGTAGGCAGTGAGTTCAACCAGCCAGAGTAATCGCACCTCGTCGTAATCGTTGCACCATTGCCCGCTCAGTGTACAGCATCCCCGTCAGCGCCAACTGCCACTGGAATTGTTGGTCAAACCTCGACCTGAAGGAAAGCATCCGTTTCCTCCAAGAAGCCCATCGAGGACGTTCTTTGGAAGCCTCTGCCCTCCTTGAGGAGTTCTCACCGAGATGTGCACTTGACACATCGTGTGGGGCAGGCCAGGGGAGCTTGTTCCCATTCCCGGAGCCTCTCATTCCGCAATTTGCCTCGTGTTCCAGAGCACTTGCAACAAGCGTCAGCGGTCACACTCGGCATTCAACTCGAAACGATGCTTTCAACCCGCTCTCAAGTGCTGGCCAAGATGCTGTTGAGCCTCGTGCTGTTGCTCGGCGTGCTGTCGTCCGTATACGCCGAAGATGAAGTCGCCGAGGCGACCGTGGACGTGGACGTGGGCAAGACCGTCGTGGAGATCATCGAGGCCCGCGGGTACGAGGTGGAGACGCACAAGGTCACGACGTCGGACGGCTACATCTTGACCATGTACCGCCTGCCCAAGACGTACGCCGAGAGCCAATCGGGCGCTACTGCCGCTTCGAACAAGCCCGCCATTCAACTTCAGCACGGTCTCTTGGACAGCAGCTTCACGTTCGTGTCCAACTTCCGGAACCAGAGTCTGGCTTACGTGCTGGCGGATGCCGGCTACGACGTTTGGCTCGGCAACAACCGCGGCACGACGTGGTCGAACGAACACGAGACGTTAACCACGGATGACGATGCGTACTGGTCCTTCTCATGGGAGCAGATGGGTCTGTACGACCTGCCGGCGACGATCAACTACGTGCTGGACACCACGGGCCGGTCGACGATGAGCTACGTCGGCCACTCGGAGGGCACGACGCAGGCGTTCGTGGGGTTCTCGGAGAACCAGGAAGTGGCCAAGAAGGTGGATTACTTCGGTGCCTTGGCGCCCGTCGCCTGGACTGGCCACGCCACGGCTGCGCTCTTCGTGGCACTGGCGGATCTGAAAGTGGACCAGATCTTCCTCAACCTGGGCTTCACGAGCTTCCTGCCGCACACCGCTCTGCTCGAGACGCTGCTGTCGGACATTGTGTGCACGAACCTGGACGAGATCTGCAACTCCGCCATCGGCCTCATCGCCGGCCCGTCGGACAACCTCAACGCCACGCGTATCCCCGTGTACCTCTCGCAGACTCCGGCGGGTACTTCGGTCCAGAACATGGCGCACTATGCGCAGGGCATTCGCGATAATACGTTCGCGTCCTACGACTACGGCTGCAGCTGTCTGGAGATCCTGGGCATCGGCCTCTGCTCGTCTCTCATCTGCGAGAACAAGGCCAAGTACGGGTCCTTCGCGCCGCCGGCGTTCCCGGTCGAGGACATGGTGTACCCGCGCACAGGCTTCTACATTGGCGCGACCGACACGTTCGCCACGTCCACCGACATTGCGCAGATTCGCTCCGGGATGCCGGACGCCACCATCGTGTACGAGCAGACCATCTCCGCCTTCTCGCACCTGGACTTCACGTGGGCCGAGAACGCCAACGAGCTCGTGTACCAGGACCTGCTGGTGCAGCTCAAGAAGTACGCTGGCGTGGCGTACTAGGAACGTAGGCCAGGAGGCGGACGCTCTCCGTCCGTGAGTTTGTGACCCAACCAGTGGTGTGTGATACAGTTGTAGGCAGTTCAACGTTTCCGAGCAGTCGGGGAATAAACATGAAGCTGACATGTTGATGCCCCCAATTGTTGAAGGCGACAGCGACAGCGACACATGTGACGCTCTGTAGCTTCGCGAGGTCGTGTCGGAGGTTCATCGCTTGGTCTGCGCTCTACTGAAGCTTGCAACGCCACATACTAGTAACTCGCAGTTCGCGCCAACCCTCCGATTGCTGGCCCCGTGGCCATGGCCATGTCCAGGATTGCCGGGGGATTCCAGACCTCAACAAGGTCAGTCATGGATATCAAGAACATGTTATATATTTCTGCTTTGGTTGGGGTCCACCGCTCTCCCTCTTGTGGGCCCCCAACTATACCATCGCGTTGATTTGCAGCCTCTCGTTCGGCTCGCGCAGTCCTTCAGCTCAACGTGGTATCGGCGATCGCTCCACCGCCGTCCTTCCTAAACGATCTGTTGCTTTTTCTTCGTCGATCGGCAATCGCTTGCTCTTCTCTTGGGTTGCAGTCCCTTGTGCCAGCGCTGTGCTGGTCGCGGGTGAGCTCTCTGCCTTCGAGATGCGCTAGAGAGTTCCCGCTCGCTTTCGCTTTCGCTTCGACTCACCAGCCGACGGTCATGGAGCCCACGTCGTCGCCCGAGTCCTCGTCCTCGTCCATGAGCCCCAGGGCCTCGCGGAAAACCTCGACGGCCTTGTCGTGCTCGCCCTTGGAGTGCAGGATCTTGCCCAGCATCGACAACGACGCGTAGCTCTTGGCGCTCAGCGCCAATGCCCGGCGGATGGCGATCTCGGCGTCGTAGAACTCGCCGGCGCCGTGCAGCGCGCGGGCCAGGTTCACCCACACGTCGGGGTCTTTGCGGTCCACCTCCACCGACTTGCGGAACTCCAACGCGGCGCTGGCGAACTCGCCACGGTCCAGGAACACCTGGCCCAGGTAGTTGCACGTCAAGGCCACGTTTACCTCCGTCTCCTCGACCAGTTGCACGCTGTCCTTCCGGTCGCCAAGACGGCGGTGGTTCTTCTTGTCCTCTGCATCCGGTCCAACGGCGTCAGCCATACCGTTGCCTTCGTTCCGGTTCTCGTGGTCCTCTTCATCGTCATCGTCCAAGGAAATGCGGGTGATGTCGATGATCCGGTTGTTCCGCAGCTCTCCTAGAGCCGCGTCCGCCGTGATGCGCTCCTTCTTCGAGTCCGCGACCACTCGATCAGCAGCCTGCAGCTCGTCTTCGATGCGTGCCTTGGCGAGCGCCAGCTCCTGGGCGTGCGCTTCCAGCTCCCGTACCTGGTCCTGCATCTCCAGGAACTTGTCGGACGCGTCGACGTCGGTCCAGGCGCGGGGACGACCGAGTAGTTCGTCGTCAAAGGGCAGCTCCGACGACGGCCGCTCATTGTCACTCGAGTCCCCACTACGTGCTGCAAGACGTCGAGGCTGCTGCGACGTGTGAAAAAAGCGGTCTGAGGTCGCCGACGGACTCCGGAATGACGAACGTTGGCTGCTGGTGGACGTGGCCGTGAGCGAGATGGTGCTGTTCACAGACCGCAGCGGCGGCCGCGTGCTGATTGACGACCTGCCCGAGCTGAGTTTGTGGCTGCGACGATTCTCCGGCAGCGGCGTGGACTCCTGACGCGCCAAGGCGCCGCTGATCTCGCTCTGTGGAGGCGGCAGACCGCGGCCGTGGCTGTACATGTTCACGACTGCCGCCGACGGCGTGCCGTTCTCGCGCAGGTCGTCGTAGCATAAGATGCAGACGCGCTGCGGCGTCTTGAGACCCAGATGGTGCAGCGGCAGCCGTCGGTTCGAGTGGGTGCTGCACACGGACTCGCCGCAAGCGCGACAGTGGTGTCGTGTCTTGAAGTAGTTGAATTTCAGCTGGCAAATGTTGCAGCGCTTGTCCAAGCGCCAGCGCGGGGGAAGCGGCACGCCGCCCGCGAAGCCGTCCGAGGTTCGGCTGCGTCTGTTCGGAGCCCACGAGCGCTCCATCGAGTGGATGCCGCCTCGAGTGTCGACGTCTTCGGCCGCTAGCGCTGGCGGCAGACTGCGGAAGCTGCTGCAGCTCACAGAGTCGTCCGTCAAAGACTGCAGCATATGAAGCGCTTGGAAGCGGCCGCTGGGGCGACTCGGACCCTTCCCAGCCACACGAAGCTGCTCCTCCGCCTGCGTCAGAAACGCCACCTTGTCCGGCGCCAGCTGCAGACTGCGCGCCAGTTCTGCGGGCGTCTCGCCCGTCGGCGTCTCTTCGAACAGACACCTGCCGTCCTCGGGAGCCGCGGCCACCAGCGCCGACAGCACTTCCAGCTTGGTCTTGGCCTTGATGGCGATGTGCAGCGGCTGCAGTCCGCCCTTGTTCTTGCGGGTGAGCGCCAGCGGCGACGCCTCCGTCAGCCGCTTGACCACCCGCAGCGGCACGTGCGTGTCCGTGCAGGCCCAGTGCAGCGGCGTCATGCCGAAGTCGTCCACCTCGTCCGCGCGCTCGGGCGCCAGCGCCAGCAGGCGGTCCAGCGCGCTCCAGGCCGAGCACTCGGCCAGCTCCAGCGCCGTCTCCGTCGCGCCCGGGCCCTTCATCCGTCGAGCAGCTCCGTTCCGCGCTGCGCTTTGGGTTGTGGTGCTGGCGCGGCCGGAGCGGGAGGGAGGGGCACGCACCTGCGCAGTAAGTCGACGGCGGGTGGGGGTGGGGCGAAGGAAAATGAAAAATACGGCCGCGGGGGTTTTACTTTCCCGTTCATTGCGGAAGGTGTCGCATGAAAATAGCAATTTTCGAAATGGCTTATCCAACATGAATCAAGCAAGCCGGGAGGTCGTATTTTCGCTGCAAATGGTTCAAAAAAGAAGCTTACTAGTAGTACTTTGTCTTTTTTAGCGGACGACAGATGGACGACAAACGGCAGGGATATTGATTTCCCGTGATTACAAAATAAGCTTGCTGACGAAATCCATCTCGCGGCTGGCAGTCTGTCCCATGCAGTGAGCTGCCGACATTCCGCCGCAGTCGGATGCTTCCTCTCCCTCAGGGCACCTCTCCTGCATTCCAACCGGAGGCGTCGACAACATCTTGGGCATCAATTACTCGCGCAACTGGCAGAAAGCAGCAGGTTTTGTCCAAATTGCTGTTTTCTCTCGTCGAGCAAATCGCTCCCATCCCTCCCTACTGCCCGACTTATGGATGTGAGTGGCGTCAAGCGAGAAGGAGTGGCGTGCTTGAAGACTCCGAGGAGTGAGCCCGTGAGCAACTACAACTCGAGCGCCTTCTGTGGCGCCCCCACACGAAGCAGCCGACGCTCAAGCTTTTATGGGTGGAGATTGATTAATCGGCGACAAAAGACTAGCTGTCGAGTGCTGCGTGCACTCCAAATACACAAAGGAATGCAGCATCCGCCTGCTCTCGGAGACGCGTGTCTTTTGCTCGTCCTCCTTTCTATCCCTCTTGCATGGAGACCGCCCAGCCATGGATGCGGAAGACAGAAATGTGCAGCGAGCGAGACTTTGCTTCTTCAAGTTGATACGCACCGAAATGAGCATTCTCCCAAGCATTCTCCTTCAAGAGGCCACGCACGTCGGAAGGGATCAATGGAGAGCGAGTGCGAGGCAAGCAGCCGATTTCCGGCGTTGACGCTCGGAGCGGAATAGACCGGCATTCCGAGTGAAGGTGCGAGGAACGAGGCAAGAAACGGGGACATTGCAAACACCTCCTGCTTGCTCCGCTGCTTCAGCGACCGCAAGCAACCCGTGCGAACGCCAACGAAAGCATATAAACCGTGCGCTTGGGTGGATTCTGCGGACAAGCACGACGCGGCAGGGCTCAAGACCGCCAGAACATTCGACCCGCCGCAGTTGCCCGCATTAGAAATCAGATAGCTTGCCCGCTTCATCTCTGCGAATGCGCCTTCAATTCTCAAAAAAAAAAAAGAAAAGAAAACATGCTGGTCATTTATTCCCTATGCTGTTGTTGACTTAATCGCGTCGACTTATTGCACTGACAGTCGAAAACGAAAGATAAGGAAAGCTTCGGGGATAAGCTACTGATTTGTCCACGAAACTTCGCGACTTCCGCCATGAAACTGAAAATGGAATTGAGGCGAATGGAGCAGCGGCCACTGGCCTCCGTGGCTCGGCTTGCTGCGTCCTCTGCCTCGAGGGAACGGTCCGCCAGACTTCCAGCACTTCTACTCCAGTTCCTTGACGATGGCCTGTTCTCGGATGTTGGCATGGGGCACGGCGCCTTCCTTGGCGTGGGCGCGCCGGTTCGCCATCTTCTTCTTGTCGCGAGCGTTGGCCTCGCGCTTGGCCTCCGTCGCCTTCTTGATGGACTTGGGGACGTGTCGATGCCTGCCAGGCGAGTTTCACAAGCAGGAAAGGCACGTTAGTCCGGCCAACACGACGAGCAGCACCGCCTCCCAGCAGGGTCGGCAGTAGCTCGAAGCAATGTATACACGAGAAGGAAACAGCAGCCACGCCACGCACTTGGAGATGCGATTGATCTCGCGGAGGTGCTGATACCGCTCCTTGAGCGACTCGTTGTACTCGAGCTTGCGGCGCTCGCGCGGGGCGGCCTGATGGAAAGAGAGGATCACAAAGACATACACAAACCATAGAAGGAATCGCCCGAAAAATAGAACTCATCGAGGTCAGCGACTTCAAAGTCGAGGGAGAAGGAATGCGAAGGCTCTCGAATGCGAATGGGTCCGTCTTGGGTCGATCTCGTACCTTCGCGAGGTTCTTGGAGGCTTCCGCCTTCCAGATGCGAATGTTCGTGTCGTCACTTCCGGACAGCACGAAGGTGGAGTCGGCGCTAAACTTGACCGAAAAGATCCTAGGGAAGACAGCACAAGAATGGCGGCATGGCCAGTAAGCAGCCGAGCGCCAGCAAGCCTAGCAGGGAGGCTCTGTCGACGCCAGAGCAGCCATCGCCCACTAAACGCAGACAGACGTACCGTTGCATTCGCTTGGTGTGGTAAACTTCACGGCTTTTGGCGGAACGCACGCCGAAGATGCGGATTGTCCGGTCGTACGATCCGGCCACGAACTCCCGGCCGGTAGGCGAGTAGGCCACATCCATCCTGCAAGCCACAGCCACCACATACGAAGCAAAATGAGCGATTAGCGTCAAATTCCACACGCTCAAGCACGAATGCTGGGGCTTCAAGACGTCGATGGCTCGCAACGTACACGGCCGAGACGTGGTCCTTGTGCACCATCAGCGCGCGGTTCATCTTGCGCATGTCAAACGTGTACAGGTTGTGGTCTTCGTTGGCCTGTAAGATGCAAAGGCAGAGGCAAATAAAGGCAATATCGTTAGCAGGAGGTCGGCTAGAGGATCGATCGCCAGCATCGCCAAAAGACACGTACGACTGTGAAGTTCATGGGCTCCATGGGGTTCCAGGCCAGCGCATTGGATCGCATCCCCAAGATGATTTTGCGCATCGACGACGCCACCCGGATGTCGTAGAGCGTGATGTTGCGGTCCGAGCCCGTGGAGGCCAGAAGCGAGGCCTCCGCCGGGTTGAAATGCACCGAGTTGATCGAGTCGGCTCCCCACGCGAACTCATGCGTGGGCTCCGAGCGCGTCGGGTCCCACACCTGCACCTTGGAACCGCAGGTCGTGAACAGGTCCTGACTCCAATGGTGATCGATGCCACTGCAACCCAAAACAGCCACGATAAGTAAGTCAAAGTAGAAGCATCAAGAGACGCAATGCACTGCCTCGCATAGCGTACAGGAAGGGCTCCTTCGAGGTGAAGGTGGCCAGCGCCGAGGGCACGTCGTCGTCCTCGTCCTTGACACGCAGAGCCCACTGCTTGACGGTCTTGTCCTCGCTGCAGGAGAAGAAGCTGTTGCCGTTCGGAGCCACCGCCAGTCCGCGAACAAAGCCGCGGTGGCCGTAGACGCTCCACACGCATTTGCGGCGCGGCAGGTCCCACACACGCAGCTCGCCGTCAGCAGCACCGCTCACGAAGGCCACGAGACTCGCGGGGCTTGTGGCCAACGCCGTCACACCGTCGCAATGGCCGTCCAAAGCGCCCACGAAGGGCTTGGCGAACAGACGCTCCAGCTTGACGGCGTTCAGCGCGCGCGTGTACTCACGCGGCCGCTCGAACGGGTGCAGCGCTGGGTCATAGTTGCGGAACACCTTGAGCTTGTCCGTCTGCACTTCCTGCGTGAAGTCCTTCTCCACGCGGGAGATTGTCTTCACCTTCATGGCGGCGGGTGGATGAGAGGCTGGTGCTGGAGCTGATGGGGCGACGTCGACGCCAACGGAGCAAGAGAGCAGGAGGAGATGCACGTCTGGTTTGCTCTGCCTTTTCCAATGGAGCTCTTCGGTCTCGTCCAGCGTTTCGACTGGACGGTGTGGCACTCGCCATTCTCTTCATTTATTGGTGGAAATAGAGTCAAAAGAGGCAATTGTGCATTATGATTGGATGAAAGTGGAGTGGTCGATGGAGAAGGATCATTTAAACCAGTAAATGACACGACGGAGTTAACCGGATCATCAATACTCTTTTCAGAAATGTGCCGCGCTCTCTCTCACTGCACCTTGCTCAGTTCTTTTGGCATCCAACAATTTTGAGTTAGGTTATTGTGCGTTTGTGGAAAATCGCATCAAATTGGAATGCTATACAGTAGAGTAAAACAAGAAGCGCTCAAATGAAAACACTAATTAAAAGCAGTGCTTTACAAAGCTCAACTGACAAGACCAATTCTTGGATCGGGGGTTGATCAATACTCCACTCCTTGCCAAAATGCGCCACGCTCTTCACCAGAAGGCCAACGACCTACAGCTCGAACCTCTCGCCCAGCGTGTCTTCGCTCAGTGTCCAAAGTCTACTCGCGTTCTCCAGCGAGTGGCTTGAAGCCGCTCCGGCCTCGAGTGCTGGGTACCCGCGCATGTGCAGGAAGCCGTCGGGGCCATAGAACTCGCCGCCCTTTACGCTCTTCATAGTCGCCGCGTATAGAATAGGAAGCACGCCCATCTGCGACGACATGAATGGCAGCCAAGAGACCAACCAGATCAGGATCGCTGCCAGCCAACGCGGGAAGGTGCTGCGGTAGTAGCGGTTCCAGATATCGCTGTGGGTCAATCCAGGATGCGCCGCTACTGCAATCACCTTGTCCACCTGCGCGGATCGCAGTCGACGCTGCAGCTCGAACGTGAACAGCAGATTCGCCATCTTGGAGGTAAAGTAATCTCGGAGGCTGCCGGGTGTGTGGCCCAGCGTCGCAAAGTTCAGGTACAACCACGCGAAGTAGTGCGCAAGACTGCTCACGTTGACCACGCGAGCCTGGTCCTTGGAGTTGCGCAGCTCGTTCAACAGCAAGTGCGTCAGGTGGAAGTGGCCGAGGTGATTGATCGCAAAATGCGCCTCGAGACCGTTGGGCGTGTGACGTTGAGTTGGCACCGACACGCCGGCATTGTTGATCAGCAGATCCAGATGATCAAACTTCGCCTTGAACGCGCGAGCGAACTCGCGAACGCTGTTGGAGTCGCCGACATCGACCTGCATGAACTCCACGGACCCCACCGCGTCTCCAGGCACCTCGCTCAGTTCTTGACGGAGGGTTTGCTCCGCGTGTTGGCCACGGCTTTCATTGCGGCAAGCGAGGATCACGTGGGCTCCATGCGCCGCTAGCGCCTTGGCCGCTTCGAAGCCGATGCCCGAGTTGGCTCCGGTCACAATGGCCAGCTTGCCCTGCTGGGACGGCATCGCCGAGCCGTCCCAGCGACTTTGAGTGCTTGCACCGACGCCCATTCTGGCCTTGTGTCTCCAATTCCGCTGTGGGACCTGTCTGGCTCTGCGAGCTTGACTACGTATGCGTCGGTTGGATTTGATGGAGGCGGCGCGTTGCGACTTTGCACTCAAACTGAAGCAAAGACGCCCGTTGGAGCGACCAAAGACAGAGCGTTCGCTCGCAACTGACAGTTGGAGAGCGCGCGTGTCTTCTCCTTCCGACGCCAGCGTGCACTCCATACAAAACCGAAGGCCAGCGCGATCTCAGACGGCCAGCGATGCGGAGTAAGAGCAGTCGGAGGCAGCCACATGTCTTTGCATTTCGGTCAGCGAATCCCAACAAAAACGCGGCGTCGAGTCGACGGCCAAAATGCACGTATTGGTTTAAATTAAATAGCATCAATACTTTCGCAGGACTGGTGGCGCTTCTATCATGCCGCGCTCGAGTTGGTGACACCCATGCAGCTCCACGTGGCGTGGCTATTGGTGTCTCCTGCTGCGCACTGGCTTGGTGAGCGTAACGAGACGACAGGAGCGAGCCTAGAGGCTGCCAGTCATGAAGAGTAGAGGGGTTGGCAGCCGTGTAAATCCTGGTGGCGTGCGTGGGAGGCCAAGGGGGGGAGAAGACGCATGCAAGAAGGGAATGGTTCTATCGGTGGGTCCAGCACCTCAGAAGTGTGTGTGTGGATTCTTGGCTCATACTGGCTAGTACCTTCGGAAGTGCCAGCCTCCGCAAATGGAGCAGAGGTGCCAATGCTGGATGACAAAGGAATCATTTGAAATGGTGGCCAACGTGGCACTGGTCGACTTGACAATGTGTAACGCGAACGCTTCACTCTTATTGCTGACGACCACTACCGTGCAGTGCACTTGCCTTCGAGGTCCAGCTGGACCTCCAGCTCTCCATGGCCAACCAGCCACGCTAATCAGCCACGCTACACCTCAAACGTAGTCCCCAGCATATCTTCGCTCAACGCCCAGAGCTTGCTGGCGCTCTCCAGCGAGTGACTCGCCGGGTGGGCGACTGCACGAGCTGGAAAGCCAACCAGCGTTTTCCAGCCGTCCGGGCCGTAGATCTCACCCCCTCTCACGCTCTTCTCAGTGGCGGCGTAGAGCGTTGGGAGGGCTCCGAGTTCCTGCGAGTTGAATGGCATCAAGGACGTCAGGCCGATGGCAAGGCTCTGCAGAGGTTTCGACCGTGGCAGTTTGGTGCGGAAGTACTTCTTCCAGATTTCCGTGTGGCACACTCCTGGATGTGCGCTCACCGCCATCACGTTCCCCACGTTGGCGGCTTGGAGTCGCCGCTGTAGCTCGTGCGTGAACAGGACGTTCGCCATTTTGGACTCGGCGTAGTCACGCATGCTGCCTCCCGGTGTTCGTCCCATGGTTTGGAAGTCCACTGCCGCAATATGGTGCAGACCGCTGGTCACGTTTACGATGCGCGCCTGCGTCCTGGAGCAGCGAAGCAGATCCATCTGCAGACTCGTGAGGTAGAAGTGGCCCAAGTAGTTGATTGCGAAGTGAGACTCCACGCCGCTGGCCGTGTGGCATTGCGGCGGAACGGCGACTCCTGCGTTGTTGATCAGCAGATCTAAGTGGTCGTAGCGGTCGCGAAAGGTTTGCGCAAAGTCGCGGATACTTTGGGGCTCGCTCAAATCCACCTGCATGACCTCGACGGAGCCTGATTCAGAGACATTCGAGTCTCGAAGCGCCTCGCGGATGGCGTCCTGCGCGAGTCGGCCGCAGTCTCCGTCTCGACACGCAAGCACCACGTGCGCTCCGTTCGCTGCCAGTTGCTTGGCCGTTTCGAACCCGATGCCGCAGCTTGCGCCGGTGACGATCGCGAGCTTCCCCTTCTGCGACGCCATCGCCGAGCCGTCCCAGCAGGCCGCCGCGCTTGCTTCTCGCGTCATGGCTGCTGTGAACGCTATCTGTCTGGCCTGCTCCCGGCGTGGCAACACGCGAAATGCTAACGACTTGCGTCGTCTTGCTTGGGGATAGCGACGTTGAGCAGCGAGGGCCGCGTCGAGCGCCAGCACCAAAGCCACGTGGCTGCTGCCTATTCGGGAGGCGTGGCGTGCTTGTCGACATGGCTGGAGCCTCTGCTTGCGTGAGGAGATACGTCGTCGCCGATCGTGGGGAATGGAATGAAGAAGAGAGGATACGACTGGCGTCGTCCAGCCAACCGCATGGGTAGCGCCATTGGAAATCGAGTCCAGCTGGAGGTCAACGCAATGGCATTCCACGGCTCTCTGTTCTCCTCCACGCAACGCATCAACACGCACCTGTGCACTCCATCGCTCTCCGTCTTCCTCGCCTCGCCTCGCTCTCCGTCTTCCTCCGGAGCCTCCGCGCGCTCAGCACACCAACGCTTGGGACAGATGCTGCACCTCCGAGCGGTTCAGCACCAGCTGCACGGCCGCAGTGGACGCGCCGCCGCCGCCCAACGTCACGCGGCCCAGCAGCACAGGCGGCCGCTCCATCTCCGGCGGCTGCCAGCCGAACACGCTCTCGCCACGCGCGATGGCTGTGGTGACGTCCTGGCCCCAGCCATCCGCCTGCATGGCGGCGCCCACGCGCTCTCGCAGCGCCGCCAAGTCCCGCTGAGCACGCGACTGCTGCAGCTTCTCCGCTACCAGCTGCGCGTGCGCCGACTCGCCCGTGGCAGTGGCGGCGCGCTTCAGGTCCACGAGCCGAGGCATCGCCAACTGCGCCTTCACCTGGCGCGAGAACGCAGCCACCTCCTTCAGCGATTGCGCCAGACGGTCCGACGGCTTCGACGCCAGTGCGTTGACGCCCACAGTGGAGCCAAGTCTTTGCTCGAGTCGCTCCTTCGCGAGGGTGGCGCGGACGCCGAGCAGCTCGCTGTGCAGCTGCTGGAACGCGAGACGGAAGGCCTCAGCGTCCGCAGCGCCCATCGTCGACGTCTTCCCGCTGCTGCTGCTCCCGTTCTTGGCGCTGGCCCCGGCATCGCTCGAGCGCTTGAGCTGCTTCCGCAGCTCGCGGTTCAGCGCGTCCAACGAAGTCTTCTCCTTGTTGGACTCGTCCAGCGCCACGTCAAACTGGTCGCGCTCCTTGGCGAGCTGCGTCTCCAGCTGCGTCTTCTCGCCGGCGACGGCGACCACGCGCTCCGACAGCTGCAACGCGTCGCTCTCCAGCTTCTGCGCCACCACGCGGTGCTGACTCTCGGCCCGCTCCAGCTCGCGAATGCGCTGATGCAGCGCATTGCACAGCTCCGTCATCTCCGCCAGGCTCGCTCGCAGCGTCGAGGCATCCAAGAGCTCCTGATGAATGGCCTGCGCTCGGATCCGCCACTGCGGCCGGCCACTGGCGCCATCCGACGGCTCTTTGCGCGCTCGAGGCGCCACGGCGTCCGTGAAGGCGCCACGACACACCAGCTTAAACAGCGACGCCAGCTTCTCCTTCAGCGCGACCGTCTTGTCGTGAACAGCCTGCTGCGCGAACTCCAGCAGCTCCGCAGCGGTCGACGCGTGCTCCAGCAGACCAGCCTGGGTCAACTGGGCCTGCAGTGCCGTCCACAGCGTCTCCGCCTCAGCTGCGTAGCTCTGGATCGAGGCCACGACGGCTCCTCCGACCGCCACGAGGCCGTCCAGATCGTCGTCCGACGCCGCCAAGTCGATCTCGGCGCGGCGGTAGAACAGCAGCGCGACGTTCAGCACCGCCAGCACTTCCTCCAGACACTTGTCCAGCACCGGCACCAGCTCCGAGCGCAGCGCGGTCGTCTCCGCGTTGTCAGGCATCTCCGGACTCGCCAGCAGACTCTTCGTATCGCGGAGGAACGTCGCCATCGCCGACAACGAGAAGGCCAGCTTGGCCACGCTCTTCCTCGCGCGCAGCTTCACGACGGCGCAGCGGGCCGCAAAGACCTCGGCGCCAGACGCGGCGGAGCGCTCGTCCATCCTGCTGGCGTGCCACTCCTCCGACGTCTGGAGCAGACGCTCGTACACCGCAGCGACGTCGCCGCCGCCACGAGGTCCCACCAGGAACGCGCCTTCCGAGAAGGCGGTGAGGGCGGAGTCCAGCACACTCTCCAGGGCCGCGGTCTGCGAGGTATCGAGCGCCGCGCAGCCCTGCGTGAACTCTTCCTCCGTGGTCAGATGGCACTCCAGCATGAAGAGGTCCTCCTTGGCTTGGCACGAGACCGCCGCCAGCTTGTCACCCAGCACCAGCTGCTGGACACTCGCCGTCGTCGTCGTTGGCGGCGTCGCCGTCTCCTCTTTGCCGTCTTCTTGCGGAGCACTGCCCGGCTGCTGCAGCACCACGTCCAGCTCCTTCTTGAGATACTGCAGCAAGATGTCGGCCTTGCCGGCGACGCGGCCCAGCGTCAAGCGGACGCGCAGCACCTTCTGGTCCGTCGACGACAGGATTGAGCTGGGCACCACCGCGCGCAGGAACGAGTTCTCCAGCCGCGCTTGCTCAGCCACCAGCTTCTGCTTGGCCGCCTCGGTCTCCTGCTCGCGCGCAGCCACCGCCAACGCGCGCAGCCCCATCGTCTGGTTGAGCGCCAGGTGCGTCGTGCCCTTCAGCGACTCCACGGCGCCGCTCTCGGCCCGGAGCTGCGTCTTGAGCTGCGCGATTTCCTCGCGGTGGCCGTGCGCGAGGTCGCGGAAGCGCGCGATGGTGCGCTCCTTGTCCTCCAGCACCGTCTTCTGGTCCGCCACGGCCTGCTTCAGCTCCTGCAGCGATGCGCGTTGCGAGTCGATCTCATCGCTCAGCTCCGCCTCGTACTCCGTGTGCTGGTGCTCCATCTCCTGGTCCACCTCGTGCAGCGACTCGAGGGACTGCACCGTGGTCTCCAACTCCGCCACCTTCTCGCCCAGCGTCAGGTTCTTCTCCGTCAGGTCCTCCACCATGCTCTCGTACGCGTTGGCCACGTCCAGCATCTCCTTGAGCTCCTCGGCCTCGCTCTCCAGCTTCTGGCGCTTCGTGGTCTACACAAAAGGACGCAAGAGTTACAGTAAGCTCCCCACTCCCCAACCAACACACAGCCGTCCACGAACGTCTACGTCAACGTATCGACAGTACACGCAACGCACCAGCTCTTCCACCTCCTCCCTCAACGCCACCAGCTCCGCGTTCTCCCGCTGGGCCTGGCGCAGTTTCCTGCTGAGATCGGCCTTGTCCTCGGCAGCGCGTTCATGCAGCGTCTTCACCGCCACTCGGAGCTTCTTGTTCTCTTCGGCGAGCTCTCCAGTGCTCGAAGCAGGAGCCGAGGCGGCGGCTTCCACGCTCGGCTCGGGTCCGGCAGTGGCCGCCAGCGCCATGGCGGCCTTCAGCTTCTCCAGCTCTTGCTGCAGCTCCTCCACGTTCTCCTCGGCGATCTCCTTGTCCATCTCCAGCGTCTCCTTTTCCAGCGTCACCATCTCGATCATGTCCTGGAACTCGACCAGCTGCTTCTCCAGCGCCTCCACCTTGCGAGCGCCGGAGCTCGTCTTGGCCACGGCCAGCGCCACTTCCTCCGCCTTCTTCTGCTCTCCAGCCGTGAACGCCACGATGCGCGTCTTCTGCTGCGCCACCTCGGCCTCCAGTGCCTTGATCTCCGACACTTGCGTGGCGTTCTCGAGCCGCAACTCGTCCAGCAGCTCCTCGTGCTCGCTCTGCAGCTGCGCGATGTGGTCCTCCAGCTCGGCGCGCACCAAACGCACGTGCTCCTCCGCCTCCTCTCGAATGACCTCGATCTGCTGGGCCAGTTCCTCCTGCGGGGACAGAGCCTCCTCCTCCTCCGCCTCCTGCTCGTCCACGTCCATGGCTTCCTCCATCTGCTCGTCGCCATCGTCCGCCACCGTCGCGTCTTCCTGTTCCTGCTCTTCCTGCTCCTCCACTACGTTCGCTTCCTGCTCCTTCTCCTTCTCCTGCTCCTCGAGCTGCTTGATCTTCTCGCTGTTGACGGCCGCCGCCTCCTTCATGACAGCCACGCTCTGCTTCAGCTGCTCCACGTGGCGGTTCTTCTGCTCCATCTCTTCCTCCAGCTTGGCGATACGTGCTCTGGCCTCCACTAGCTGGTCGTCCGTGGCGCTACTGCCCCCGCCCGTAGGTCCGGACGTTGCGTGGCTGCTGATGGAGCCGCGACGCGCCCCAGGATCCAGCGACAGTCTGCTACGCGCCGACGTCGCTAAAGAAGAGGCGGCTGTGCGCTTCAACGGCGCAGTCGGGACGCCAGACGGCGTGGCAGTCGACGCACGCGTCCTCGAAGCCGCCAGTCGTGAGCTCGCTGAGCTGTTGGCCGTCGAAGACGGCGCAGAAATCGACGAAGCCGACGGCCGTCGAGCCACGCCGACACCGGACAGACGACGATCGCGGAGCTCCTGTAAGCGACTGGCGGACAAGTGGGACGAGGAACCGGTCGAACTAGCGGCCGAGGACGACGACGAAGCCGTTTCGGGAGCCGATTGGCCGCCCGGACGCGACAGAACGGCCTTGATCAGCGCGCGCTTGATGAAGACGCCGTGGTTCGGCGCGCACACGAAGTACACGCGGCCGTTGAGCTCGCCGTTGTTCTTCCCCTCGGGTCGATCCAGCTCGATGCCCACCCACTCGCCCTTGGCGAAGTCCGGCTCGCCCACGTAGCGCACCACGCCTGTCCTGGACACGCCGAAGGACACGGTGCAGCCCACTTCCACCTCCATGTTTCTCTTGAGCTTGGGTCTCTTCCCGTCCGATTTGGGGAGTGTAACCCCCTCATCGCCAACGCGGGGTACTAAATACCGGTAGGATACGGCTACCGCTACCGGTATCTGTGTCCGTCTAGTTTTGTAATGAACCAAACTATATGTGCGCATTGCAATGTTCTTCTGGTTGTCTGCAATTGAGCCGCAGTAGTGCATTGCAATAAAATATATTGTACGGCGGATTGAGCGACATATATTTTTCACAGGACCAATGGGACTTCGCCTCATGCAATGACCCGCTGCCAAAAGCACAGCCAACGCGCTGTACGTTCACGTTGGCTCTTTCAACAACGCGGCTGCTCCTAGCTCACACTCAAACAATATCAATTCAGCCATAACGCTCGAGGCCAGAGGCTCGAAAGGCGTTCGACGATGAGGACGAGCTGCCGCGCCGGCATCGGTTCGCGCATCAAATCGACCAGCGAGGTGAAAGTTGACAGTGGCAACGTCAATTTCGAGGCCGAGGCCAAGAGTGTGGCAACATCGGGTATCCCACAAGTTACATCGTTCAGAACGAGAGTCGACTCCTCTACTGAGAACTCGAACAGAATCCAGAGCTTCTCCGTGTGCGCGCGGCCTTGCATACGTTGCTACCAGCACCGTAACATGCCTCATCCACAACAGACAACGAGCGAGTCGAGCTGACTGACTGAGTCACCCACTCACTGTGCCTGCAACCAGGTTGTCCAAGCGCTATGATCGGGCATTCATTCGTGCAGCAAGAAGAGGCGGGTTGTTCGCGGGCGTCGCTCCTGGAGGGCAGCTCATGCTGGATCAAGAGCTTGCTGGATCAGTAAAAATAGCGCTCAATTCGTCCCGGTGCTCTTATTCGCGCTTGGATGGTCCGCCCCGGATAAAAAAAGCGGGAGCGCCGAGTCACTTGTTCACTTGGCCTTGTTCTTGCACTGGAACTGGCTCATCCCACGGTACGCCTTCCAGCCACCCTCGCCGCCCGATGCTGAGCTCAAGGCTAAAAGAAAGGGATCCTCTCCGCTCATGCCTTTCAAAAAGAAAAGCGCACCGACTGGCCAACTCTCCTGCGCATCAACCGGCGTCGTCTGCTCGTTGCCGGCGCGGAATTCCTCGAGCAAGCAGAACTGAAGGCGCGCACCAGCCTCCACCGGGGAGCGAGCGGCATATACCATTCAGATCACCGAAAACAGGACGCACCTCGATCAAGCAAGCGATTGTAGACACAAGTGAGGCATGACAGTGCGCAGCATTGTCCAGATGTTCGAGGGCTTGGCCGCCTCCACAGGCGCGTCATCCCCCACCTACGGGGCCGAGGCACCAGGCCGCGAGTGCGTGTATGGCCTCGTGTCGTATTACAACGGTCTGGCGGTCGTCGAGGACATGCCGATGCCCGTTTCGACGAAGACGCATGTCTGCAACGGTAAAAGTACCGCGGCGGCTCTCTCTACGCCAGAAGCTTCGACCCTGCAGAAGCGGCCGGAGGCTTCGCAAAGCAACCAGGAATCAAGTGAAGCACCCGCGGCCGTCAAGTGCAGTACAGCGCCTCCTTCGCCACCTAAGATCTCCCGAAGTTGCTCCCTTCCAGCGAGCAGGATCCCGCCGCCCAAGCCACGCGAATATCCCGTGCACCAGCAGTCGACGGCCAGTTCGGTGCGAAAAGTCCCCATCGAGGGCTTAAAGCGCACACGCACGTCGTCCTCCAGCTTCCCCACCTCCACTCCCACATCGTACCACGCCCCGCCAACCCCCGTAGCTGCACGATTGCGAAGCTCGGGCACAAGCTACGCCGCATTTGTTGCCAAGATCGAGAGCTCGCAGTCCCGACTGCTTGATTTCGAAAAGGATGAGCGTTGGGTCGGGCAGGTCGAAGTCATGAAAGGCCGCGTCGAAGCACTCAAAAGGAAATCCCACATCCCATCATGCCGGGAATTGGCAGGTACTCCCCGGAAGAGCAGGAGCACCAGTGAGTGCAGTATTGTGTCAACGGCATCGACCGCGTCGCTTTCATCGACTGGGACGCAAGACACGAATTGTCAGCCAATGTGATCGATCGCCCACGTTGCTCTAGAGACGGGAGGAACAAGCAAGGAAGCCACCCGAGTGCACACATAATTTATTATCTATCCTTCGCAGCAGTTGTGCCTTGCGCTCTCCTCCTGCGTTGTGGCTGCATAGCAATTGCGTGTGCGTTGGGGACTGGTTCCGGCAGCAATTAGACACTAGACACGCCGGACGCATTGCGGATATGTTGGGAAACCAAAGCTCGCGTTGTTCCCACCCAAGTTCATGGCAGACGGCGGCATCGAACATCGGAGCAGTGAGCGAAGAAGCTTGAAGTGCCATCTCTAACTTTACATAGATTTAGAGTTATCAAATCCTTTCAAACCTTGCCCTATCCACATTATTTTGAACCGACCCACCACCCAGCCACAGGTCTTCAAAAACCCGGCTCCTCCGTCTTCAAATGATCAGAGCCCTAACCTGCCACCCAGTATTGCACCGGTATATCGGTATATCACTGTTCCAATTTTTCGGGCCAGTCGCCTCCTCTCTTGGAAGAGAAACAACAGCTGGAAGCCGGTGGGAGCGCGGCACGGAAAGAACCCAAGCGAGAATCGCCCTCAAGGCCCAAGCAAACAGGAACAGGAACAAATCGCTGCGGAAGAAGCGGGTGATTTGGACGCCGTCGCACCAGGGACAGACAGACACACAGACCGACAGACGCTAGCGCGCGTGTGTGCGGACACACAGAGAGGCAGCATACGCAGAATGACGACTGAAGGGAGCGGCTCCATCCTCGGGGGCTCCGTGTTGTCGGCCGGGCCAACTGGAAACGGGTTAGTGAACGAGTACGTGTCGCTTTGGGCTGTTGCGTATGACGAGAGTCCTCCCTCTCTTCAGGAGGGGGTATGCATGCATGTATATGCGTGTATGTGTGAGTGAGAGGGGTTGCGTGCAGGGCTAATGGCGTTGATATTGTGTTTGAAGCAGCGTAAACTACGGGAAGCTGCCGCCACTGAACCCAGATGACCTGAAGCTGCCGCCACCCCCGCCGTCCGCGGCCGACAAGGTCACGAACACGGCGGACGCCATCTCTATCAGCGAGGTCTGGGCTGAAATCAAGGCGAAGACTCGGGAAATGTACGTGGCTTCCACCGAGTCCGAAGTCTTCTGTGCGTTTGAGGCGTGATGTTTCCATTCTAACGCTGGTGGCGGTGCTGCTGACTCTCAGAATCATGGGCTCGTCCGTGTCGGGTGTGCTGTCGGCGATGCGCGTCGTGAACTTGACGATGGCCGGCTGTATGATCGCGCTGGCCGTCGTGCAGATCATCCAGTCGGACTCGGCCTTCTCCGTCATGGCGGACGCGCTCTCGGTGATTTACACCATGTGCGTCGTCCAGACCTCGTTTGAGTGATATGTGAGGGACTACTGACGAAGCTAACCTCTTTTATTTATCTGTGTCGTTAGCTTCTTCGCGCTGATCTTGGTGGGCTATGAGCTTCGCACGGAGTACATTGACAAGCTGATGCGCGGCAGCTTCGGCTTCATGTACAGCCCGTGGGGACGGTGTCTCTTCTTGAGCATGTGAGCGGCGCATTTCCTGATGGGACCACGTTGTTTGCTGTCATCAGAACGGGATATTCATGCTGACGTGTACCTCGCTTCTCCTATGTTTCCGGTGGCAGGATCTCCATCTTCCCCTTCGGAATGGTGGGCGTCTACGGCGTGCTCGTGTCGCTCGCGGGCTTTGCCAACGCGTACTTCAACTACTTCGTCATCACGAAGCACCCGTCCTTCACGCGCGGCATCCCGGACTACACCCCGCCCGAGGAGACCCCGGCGGCCTCAAGCACCGGTGTCACGGACCAGAACACGACCGTGTAAGAGGCTTGGGATTATCAAGGGGTAGCCATGGCACGCGCTGATTCAAACCAAGCAGGCGACGAATAGGCAAGCCTGTCTATCTGGCGTTGTGCTTGCGCATCAGCGACCTTCGTTAGGTTCGAAGTGTCCGTGGTGGGCGTCGTGCATACATTTTTTCATATATTACGAGCCGTCAGCTCGCGTCTGCTGTGCCGAAGTGCATCCTGTCTCTCCATCCATCTCCGTCCAGCCTCCACGACGCCCTTGGCTCCTTTGCCTTGCTGCCATTTCGCCATCCATTGCATTTTTCGTCAAGTCATTTTGTGAGAGGATAATTGTGATATTCCGGTCAAAATCGGGAATTCGCGCCTGAAAACGCGCAAATGACCGGCGAGAAGGAGCTGTGCGAGCGCGTGTGCAAGAAGCAGGCGTGCGCCATCCAGTTCTGCCTGCAGCGCCGCAACTACCAGGAGAGCAAGTGCGCGGACGTCATCAAGCGCTACTACGACTGTTGCGCCGCTGCCACGCGCGCGGACCAGGAGAATGCGAGCGCAGCGGCTCCAAGCCAGAAGGAAGCGTGACCCCAAGCAGCATTTCCGCGCATAATTGCGCCATTTCCAGAAATATCAACTTAACGTTGCTACATTTTGCACTTCCTGCAAGAGCACACTGGGCTTGCTTGACACACGATGGAGCACGTGAGATGCCGAAACCCGCGCTATTCGCTCTTCTGCTTCGCAAGCTCCAACGTCCAAGTGGCTGGATTGGGTGCAAGCTGCTTTCGACGAACTTGGCCGAGCGTCCAGAGCACGTGCGCGCTGCTGAGCATGAGCGCGCTGCCAAGCAGAAACGACAGTGTTAGTGCGCATTCCGTAGCTGCAGAAGACACGAGTGCACGCATACCTCATCAGCTCCCAGGAGTACAGCACAAACGCGGAGAGCACGAGTTGTGTCAACAGGAGGAGCGTTTGACTGAGCGTGGCTATCGCAAGCTGTACACGCGGCTCGCTAAAGACGGATCGATGCGCCGAGGCCGCAGATTCTAGTTGTCCAGGAGCCGAGTTGGCATCCATGTTCCCAGCTTTTAAAGCACCGGCCCGCGATTTGCTCTTCTGAGCCTTCCTTTTCTGCAGTGCCGAGCACAAGCAGTACGAGTTGTTAGTGGGCGGAACGTAAATGTACTAGTACGCAATAGTGGCCTCGTTAGTGAGACCTTCGGGGCTGCGGTGGCGCCTGTAAGGAGCGGCTCCGATTCGCCTCGGTCGATATCCAGCCACAAGCTTTCCATCAGTTTCGTCCCGCGCTCGAGTGTTTTCGCGAACGCGCCATTGAGATCCGCTTCGACGCAGTGAAGAAGCACGTATTTCGTGGTGAGCAGAACGAGCGTATGCACACCCGCGGTCACGCCCGTAAGAATGGAAGCCAGACGATCGTAGATGAGCTCAGGCTTCTGTGTGAGTCCACGAGACCCCAATCAATCACCAGGGTAATGCGACTCAGTCTTCAGCCCTGCTACTTTGTCAGCACATTGAAGCATCAACAGGAAATCGGCTTTGGCTTACATGGTTGAGCTGAGTGGAGAAGCACGTGACCAAGAAGGTGGTCTCTGCGACAGAGAAGGCGATTTGGCGCCGCGTGAGACGGCCTTGGGTCTCCCACACGAGACGCATGGACGCAATATCCAGCAGAAAACTACGCCAGCAAGCGGTCAACACGTCAGTAATGACTGTAAGGCACGAGGTTCGAGCCTTGTATGATCCATACGTACACGAGGGTGATCAGTAAGTTCTGATGCATTGAAAGCCGCTCCTCCCGGCTGTAAAGCACGACCAGCCAACCACACAGAGCTGCAGACGTGACCACAATTCGCCAGAAGATGACACGATTCCTGCTGTCTTGAAGAGCAGCGTGTGGTGTCCTGGTCGTGGTGAATAAAGCTCTTGCCATCCAGATGGATGTGCCAATAACGACCAGAGCAATTTGGGATGTCGAGACACGCTGCAATCAGACTCACTCGTAAGATTCACCAGCCACAGTCACATCAACACAAGGATGGAAGAGCTTTTACCTCATCGTACATGAGCGCGTTCTGCACCACCACGGCCACGACGCAGTGCAGCGTGAGCGTGCGCTCCAGCGCCGTCGGAATACCCGTCACCTCATCGCACAGCTCCTTGTAGTAGCCGTTGAGTCGATCGAGAGACGTCGCAGTGGCTGCAGTATCCACCACCGATCTCCCGAGCATGGAGGGCAGCGCATGACGGCCCGTAGCCCCAGCTGAAGCAGACGAGGCCGCTGCATGGCGCCTCTTCTTCGCCATCGAGGACGGATCCAACTTTACAGCGTAGCTCTTCGGAAAGCTAGCCAAAAAAAGAGGTGAAAATCCTTCGAAATCGCACAGTTATAGCCAATGAAATGAGCTTCTTGGGTTATTTTAACCAATCCAGAGCAGTTATTGAAAATCTAAATTTCGGAACCTCCAAAAATAATTCAGTCTGCAACATTTCGATCAAACTGACAGGGAAATGGAAGAGCGCAGCAGTAGCGGGGAAGATGAGGCTCCAGGCAGTCCACCGCAGCAAGACGAAGAGGAAAACGCCGCTGGCAGCGGCGAAGGTCAGAGCTACGACGTCGACGCGCAAGTGGCGAAGCTTCTGGCTCTCGAATGCTGTCCACAGCATTGTTTGCGCGACCACCAAGACGCCGTGGCCGCGGTTGTAGCATCCGTCTCGCAGTTTTCCAGCAAGGAGAAGAAGGTGAGTCTCCTCACGGCGCTCGCTGTCAGCCGGAAAGCGAAGGGTCCTATCCGCGAGCGGTCCAAGGGGATTCGCGTTCGCTTCTCCTACTTCCTGCCAATGCTGGGCGAGGTCTGCCGCACCGCATTCGCCGCGTGCTACAACGTCTCAGAGGGGACCCTCATGCGGTACGTTGACCAGCACTTCTCAAAGCTTTGGCTGCGATTTCTTGCGTTTTGACGCTGACTGCTGCTTGCTTTGGCCTGCGCAGATACCGCGCCCGAGTCGTGGAAGGCGTTTTCTTCCCGAAGGAGCATGGAGGCAAGGGCAACACCCAAGCCGCTTCCATCAACACTGAAGCCGTCGTCACGTGGCTGAAGGACTTCGCGGCGACGGCGGGACAAGAAGAACCGATCAAAGTTCGGCGGCAACAGACAGTGAACGGCAAGACCACGGTGGTGCGCGAGACCAAGCTGTGCACGTGGCTGCCGGCTCACTTCAGCTGGGAAAAGCTGCGGCTGGAGTACATCAAAACGATCCCAGCCGGCAAGCGGCCGCTTTCTCGGCGATCGTTCGAGCGAATTGCCCGCGATTGCTGCAGCGACATCCGAATCCGACCTCGTGGGAAGAAACTTCTCGTGGTGGAGTTGAACCAGATTGACCCCAGAGCGGGAGCAGTGTAGTGTATGTGGTTGGCACTGAGTATGTAGTGTAGTCCGCCCGATCGAATGCAGTAATGACGTTGACAGGCAGCAAATATCGCCTTTCATTCGCCGAAAAATCGCCTCTCTGGCGTTGTGATTGGTGGAAAAAGCTGTGGCAGCGTCACACCCAGATGATTGCCACAAATCTCGATTTTCACAGAGTGGGAACATGCATCGCCGTCTGGCCGTGTCGACGCTCCGCTGCGTCTCCGGGGCCTCTCGCCGCCCGCTGGCGCGTGCCACGGCACAATGCGCTAAGCCCATGGCTGCGCTTTCCAGTCTCCGTCGGCTTGGGGTTGCTGTGGTGCCGTCGCTCCGTCGCCCCGCCCTGGTCGCGACCTTCTCGAGCGACGCGGAGACGCCTTCGCTTTCCCAGATGTCGGAGCACCAGTTCATGGAGCTGGCGGACGAGACGCTGCACCAAATCCAGGACTGGCTGGACGGCATCGAGGAGATGCTGGACGAGTCCGATATCGTGTTCTCGGTAGGCGCTTCGCTGCTTCGGTCTGGAGGATTGGGCTGCTGACACTGATTATTGGCGGACTTGCTGTGTTTGTGCGTTGCGGGGAGGACAGCAAGGTGTGCTGAAGATCGACTTGGGCGAGGAAGGCACGTGGGTTCTCAATCGCCAGGTGCCCAACCGCCAGATCTGGTGGTCCTCGCCGATCAGGTACTGTCACAAGGACTGTGCTGTTATCCACAACCCAGCGGTTGCATGCTTGGGTGCTGGATGGAAGACTGGATGGAAGCTGACGAACTGTGTTGCGGTTTTGAAATGAGCAGCGGGCCCCGTCGCTACGAGTACGACGCTCCGACCGGCACGTGGGTCAACACGCGGGACGGCGCGGAGCTCATGGAGCTGCTCCGTGCCGAGATCCTGGAAACAACAGGCATCGAGATCTACTGATCGATGTCGTGTCATCGGGCTGTATCGCTCGTGCGGCTGCAGTTTTGGTGGGCAAGGCTCCTTCCGATCTGTGTCAGCAATGGAGGAGACGATAGTCGCCAGTCTCTCGTACTGTCGCCTCTGTGGCCATTGCTAGCAGTCAGTATTGAACAGGAAGAGCAACCCAGTAGTACAACACAAACCACTGCAGTTGGCGTCGCCCAGATCGCTTGAGAGTTGCTTGGATTCACTGCAGCTCTCTGCTCTCCGCTAGGAACTGCGCTATTCCATTCCTATCGCTGCTCTGCTCCGCAAATGTCGGTCTTCGTCCCTGTTTCCTACCGGTAAGCTTCATATTCGTCGTCGTCGTCGTCCTCCTCCTCGACACTGTCGTCTCCTGCTTGTGCTCTATTGACATCGACGTCGTGTCGTTCGCTCATGTAGTCCTAATACGCCAGCACACATCAAACGGCAATGCGAATTGAGCTGGGGGTCCATTGCACTGGATACAGACGCAGTAGCAGGCACTTACTTCGAGCAGGAGGCCGCGGAAATGCTCCGTGGACGCCTCCAACGTTCCAGAGGCCAGCAACCCCTTCCGACGCGCTTCGTCCTCCTCCCACTCCGCAATCGCACGGTCGCGCATCTCCAAAACGTGTTCGCGACGCCGTTTCTCGTTCTCCACCTCGGTCAGTTGAGCGTAATACTCTTTTTCCTACATTAGTGAAAGGAAAGCAGGCAAGCACCGAGTGTCAGGCTTGCAAACGGAAGGCCACCACTCGCAATTGGAGGCGTTTCAGCAACGACCAAAGCGGAGCGAGCCTACCTCTTCCGTGCACTTGCGCCACATGTCGCCCATGATTTTCCGCGTCTCGGAGGCGGAGCGTCGACCGTTCGACCTGTTCACCTCGTCCTTTTGCATCTGGCAGTACACGATAAACGGATTGATCGGGCGTGGAAGGCGGTGTTCCTGCACCAAATCGAAGAGCACGACACACAAAGTCATAATTCTGTCAGTTAGCGTCACGCAGGTCGTCGACCACGGTCAACACGACGAGAACCAATCGTTCACAGCGAAGAAAACTTCGCTACCTTCGGTATCGGCCGCGCCGGTCGCTTCAACGGGCGTCCACTTGGGATATGCGGGACCATCGGCGTACTCTTCCACGACGTGGGGCTGCAGATGAGTCAACACGAACACATTGCCATTAGAAACAGAAGGTCAAGCTCAGAATTCCATCCACGATAGCCGCTGATTGACCGTACGCTCGAGCAGCCGCAAGCCTGGCAGATAAATACTTCTTCTCTTCTTGAGACAGCTCGCTTAGCACAGGCTGCCACAGAACTACCACAATCATTAACACATCACGCAGTCAGTGAATCATCCATCGCTTTGATGCAATGTCTATCAGAGAATGATAGGATCTTCCTACCTACGTGCATACATACACACACACAGAGAGAGACAGATTCAAGCCACTTACTTGCGTCGTCTTCGTCACGAATCACACCGTCAAGTGGCGGCATCGTCTCAATGTATCCGGCACTGCACGTAGATGTGGGAAGCGTAATGCCGGTGCCTTTCACGTGGAAGGGGCTGTTTCCGACCCATTCGTGACCATCCAACGCGCTGCGGTACGCCGCCACTTGCTCACATATGGAGAATGTGATGGCGGTCTCGAAGGGCGCCGGCAAGTTCAAATCTGCGCAGAGCTAGGTACAGAAATGGCGATCAGTCTACCGACATACACACACAAACTGCGCGATGCCAGCCACCGTACTGTGCTGGCAAACGCTTGAGCAGCACTGCAGTCATTCGAGAGGTCCCATTCGAATTGATCCCGCAACTACAAGTAACGAGGGGACATAGAAACAAGGGCAAGCGTTTTTGGTAAGCCCACAAGTCACTGAGGGGTTGACTTGACCGCCCAATAGATTGAGTAGCAGAACGTACGGAGAGACCGTCGATGATGAGGTCGACATAGATAGGATAGAGCTGTCCGGCTGGTCGCTCGGACCTCGGGCATGAGGTAAACGCCACAATTTGCCGCCGAATCGACTCGGCAATCACGTCCTACACCATAGATAGAGGGGCATGCAACGAAGCGTCAGGATATAGGTTCGAGGGTCTGGACTCGGCAGCAAATAGTCCAGTCCTACTTTGAATTTGTCGCTCATCTTCTCGTCGTAGGCGATCTGCGCAGCGATGGCTTCAGGTGAACACGTAGGCAATCCCCTGTTGAAAGCCACAAAGGCACCGCACAACAACAGCAACTGTGAGTCTTCCGAAGCAAATCACAAGAGCGAGAATGAAGGCACGGGGGAGGCGTACGCATTGAGCAGAAAGGTGTCCTGGTATCGCACGCCATCCACGTCTACGTCAAGGCGGATGGGACAGATCAGCTCGGCGGTGGCAGTCAGTCGCTGCGGTTTCCGCGCCACTGGATGATCAGCTGCCGCGTCGCTTCCGTTGTCATCGCCTCTTGGAGTAGCAGTCGGCGCAGCCAGCGACTTCACGATCACCCTCCGCTTCCGCTTGCGGTTGCTTGAACTTGTTGACAGGTTCGACGCCTGCTGATCCACCTCGGCTGCCACTTTCTACACACCATTCCGAGCCAAATAACCGTAAGAACATCTCGTGGGGTCCACAAACAACGCGAGCAGCCACCGCATTGAAGCGAGAGAGAGAGAGTTACCAGTTGTGCTGGCGTCGCGTCCGCATGAATGACGCTTCTCCTATCGCTCGTGTTGCGTCCAAACTGATCGCACAATAGCATCACCCCACGTCAGTGTCCTCGTGACCATCACCCGTATTGAATACACGACACAAACACCCAGCGTCAAGGTTTGCACCAACCTGCGCGGCCGCGTGGGATCGCCTTGCTCCGCCGTCGACTGGAGCCAGCGGCTTCTTCGCTGCGTTCGCCAGTGTTTGATGAGCCAGCGACACGCGATACCGCATCAGCAGTTTGTCCACAGCCGTATCCACCACCTACACAGACCACAAGCTCCCTCGTCAGCCCTCGCTCCCAGCCGAACGGGGGGGAGACCCCACTCCCTCTTTGTGTGCAGCCTCCCCCTTCTCCGCAACAGCAGTTAATACGCAGATAGACGCACATCTGACGCCGCCTTGATCCGCCGCGCCTCGGGCGACAGGTAGGCGCGCAGTTGCTCCAAGGGCCAGCCCAATTGCCGC
>MBAC02009367.1:0-17863 GCA_001712635.2 Nothophytophthora sp. Chile5
GGGAGCTTATCGCATGACCTTCTTTGGGGCACCGCTCTCCTCGTCCCTTATCGGATTGAGCTGATGGTCATTGCATAAGCTCCCATTAATGTAATCTCGTTTGACCCCTACTGCGCATGAATGGAAAAGTTGATACTCCACCAAAGCAAGCCGTCCAACTCGCCGTTCAATGCACCCTCCTGGCGAACGAGGAGACGTATCTTTGCGGCGCGGGTACGCCTACCGACCAGGGCCTTCGGATGCCTCAGTTCTCGTTGTCGTTCACTGGTACGCTGCATTAGTACTGCGTGACATTCGATTGCGCGCGCACTCTTTGGTTGAAGTGAAACTTCAACGCGCGGTGACATGCACATCAAATGGCCCTGTCTGCTGTCACTGATTGAGGAGTCAGTGTAGGCTATTTGTAATTGGGCAAACCTTATTGAGTGAGGTTAGGTAAAACCAAAAGTTGTTGTTTACAGGTTTAGCTATCACCATTGTCACACGGGTTTCAGCTTCGAACGTGAACTAACGGATACACCCGATATTCCGTGCCCGTGATTGTTAGCTTCACAACATAGCTGCTCACCATGACCTCCACATGGAAGGGACCTTGTCACATATGGGCGAGGTTCCGGGCGTACCGGGCCTCACCCGATCTAGGTAAAGCCACATTTGGGAGTCCACCTCGAAGGTATGTTCACTGACCTGCTCGTTGTGCGCTTCAGCTCGCCGTTCGATAGGTGCTGCCAGCAGCTCGGTCGCTTGGGACCAAGCGTGCATGTAGTGTTCCTGGATGTGGAAACGCCACTGCCGCGGCTGTCAATGGGGCCGTTGTACGCTCCCCACCGACAACGCAGCTTCAATGGTCGTCCGTGGATCCCAGCCATGGGCCAAGAAGAAGAGTGGCAGCTCGCGGCGAATTCGGCCATATGACGTGTTGAGTGCAAAGGTGAGTCTCTCTGCGTACTCGCCCCAGTCTTGCCGGTCTTCATCCTCGACGAACATATTAATCGCACTTGCGATTGTCTGCACCGTTCGTTCTGCTGAACCGTTGACCTGTGGTCGATAGGCGAGCGTTGCACGTTGTCGTTGACCCATGAGCTGGTTGAAAGCTCGGAAGGAGTTCGACTTGAGGCCAGCCTTGTGATCGTGGCGGATGGCCTCACTTGCGCCAAAGCGGCGGAACGCACACTTTTCATACGAATTTGCGACTCTCTGCGTGTCCCTCGACGCATTTTCCTTGGCCATGAAATTGACCCAGATTGAGCACCTCGGCATTGCCCTCTTACGACGCAGGCAATGGCGGAATATGGCCAATCGCGATCTCCTATAACGGGTACGTGGGCGTGCTGTTCCCTGGTGACTCTCCTTGCAACGTTGGTCTTCCCTTCCCAGTCACGCAACCGACGCACTCATCCGCATACTGTTGGACACTTTGATATAGCCCAGTCAGTGGAAATTCTTCCGAACCCGGTGGTACGTGCGGCCTATACCCTGATGATCGCCCTCCAGGCTCGCGTGGTAGGGGTGTAGGACGCATCTCTCAGTGTCTCGAGGATCACCAGTTTCATCACCGTACTGCGATTTTCCGCCGACTCATCACCTAGAGTGGATTGAGGGGCGGTCTGCGCCACCAGTACCAATACCAATACCACTGCGAGCAGCGGGCGCGTGACGAAGTCGTCATCTGGGAACAGCGGCAGCCCTTGCTCCTCGGACGTCTTCACGTCCATGAAGTGCACGAAGAACACGTTGACAGCGTCGACAGACGCATTCTGCTTGCGGACAAGTGCCAAGTCTGACGCCCACCCAAACAGGCACCACAGAAGACACAGCAAAGCGATACTATACAAATACACCGCCATTCGTTCCAAATCATCCTTTGTATACGGAGGTGCTTTCTTGACAAAACTCTCTTCTCGTTTTGCACAAACCTCCCCATTATCTTCTGATTTCAAGCAATCGAGCTTCCAAGGAAATCCGACTCTCGGGGAGCTGAGCAGGCAGCCAAACTTTGGTTTGTCTATAACACTGCGCGATCGAATTTGGGGTTACTGTCTTCCCACTTTTGCCCTCATTAAATGCAAGATATATGCCAAACCTATCCATCACAGACACACAAAAAATATCCCTGTGGCATAACGCTCAATCGCACTACATACTCAATACTCACATTTTCAGCCTTAAGAAACCTCATCCCTGGGACGTACCTCATGCCTGCGAACCAAAAATCACATGGTTACCATCGGGGAGGGGGGATCGGGTCGGAACCAGTAATGCATGGGTTTTCAGTTCTTGCTCGAATTTATCGTCGGTAACGAACCAGTTACCAGGTTGATTTAAACATAAAGGGAACTTCAACCAAGAGATTTGGTGTGAGTGCGAAGGTTCTCAATTCTGGAGCAGTTCCTTAGCTGATTTAAGCTGCGTTATAGCTATTTTTTCTTAATTTCGGCGGTGCTAAATCTGGTTTCCTGCTGTTTCAACCTTCTGCCGCACTTCACAGAGGGAAAGAAGATACCAACCCCGCAACGCGAATACTTTAAAGTCACCTCCGCGGCCGCCGCATGCCCCGTCAGCGCCAGTAGTAGCCACAGTATCGCCAGGATGACCGACATACCGGCCGCAGTCCAGGAGGTCATCCAGACCTTTGTTTCAGAAGCTGGGAAGCGCGTCATCCATGTACAAGTGGGGCGTCCGTGTGATCAGCGTGGCCGACGACAGCGCCATCGCCACCTGGATGTGCATGGCGAACGAAACGTATCGCACGCAGGACGCCAAGTTCTTGATGTGCGGTGACAAAACATCGAAGTCCACCGAGCACCTCAGCCAGGCGCACGGCATTGGCTCGAGAAAAAAACGGCCAGCAAGGTGGGCAAGAAATGGACACGTGGCCAGGAGCTGGCCTTTTTGAGACAGAGTCCGCTCTACCGTGATGACCCCGGCCGCGCGTACATCCTCATGGAGACGCTGCGTATCATGAACAACAATTCCCCCGTTCGCATTGGGGAGCGCGAGGAGGCGTTGCTCATTCGAGACTTGATGCTCGAGGAGGAGGCGCGTGTGGCCATGAACGCCAAGGTCATACGGCACGTGGTTGTGGAGCTCTACGACTCGACAAAGCGCGAGATCCAGGCAATGCTGGTTGGCAACACGATCGGCTCGACCAAGTGCTTCTCCATCGTCGCCGAGGTTTGGACGGCGTCGCCGATAAACACAAAGTTCCTGGGGCTACGGCTCTACCTGGTGGACTCATCGTTCATGTTCAAGTCGGTGCTGCTGGGGACCCGCCATTTTGCACCCCAGTACGGGGAGCGGGATGATGTAATCCGCGGTCCGTTTTACCGGTGGATTGGTGATGTCCTGGGCGACTTCGACTTGAGTCGCCATGACCTCTTTGGGGCCACCAGCGACGGAGGCAGTGATGTCAAGTGGATGTTGAAGAACGGTCTGAATTTACGCTGGGAGCGGTGTGTGCCGCACTTCACGCACGCGGCGACCAAGACCGCATTTGGCATCGTCGGCGACATCAGTGCATCCAAGAATCCCACGATGACCGACATGCTGCGACACATCATCAAAACCGTGTACCAGACCCAACACATCGAAGGAATGGGCACTCTATTCAGCGAATTGTGCAACATCATGAACGAGGAAGATGTGAACGCACACCAGCTCCTGACCTCCCGCACGCACCGTTTCCTGGGCCTCACGCACGTCGTCTGACGCATCCTTCAACTCTGGGACCCGCTAGTAGCGTGGTACAAGGAGCGGGCCACCAAAACCCAACGCGAGAACGTAGTGCCGCCGGCGTCCTTCCCACTAGCTCGGGACAAGATGGAGCTCATCCAAGTGCTCTCGCTGCTTGAGCCAATTTCAATGCTCAACCAGATTGAGCAGGCTGAGTCGGGGAACCAGCGCAACATGATTCTCGGACTCTACAAGCTTTGAATCTCCCTGTTGGATGTCAACGCGCCCCTGAAGGACTGCCGCCCCACCGAGACGGAGAAACGGTTCTTCCGGCCGGATGAACTCTCTAACCTAGCATCAACCACCTGGGCGCTACTTCACAAAGCCTTTCACCGGGTTTTCTTTCGGCGCTACACCGAGCGCAATGCCATGAGCGCCTGCTCCTTTGCCTTCGAAATGCAGCTACTACTTCATCCCAACTTCAAGAATCCAGATGGAGCGCTGAAGAAGGTGGTTATCAAGGCTAATTTACAGGCGGGCGTATTCCAGCAGGTGGCCGAGCGTCACTATATCAATGTCTGACGCATTGTCACCGACAGCGTCCGCAGCATCATGAGAGAGGTCGACACGCAGCCGATATCGACCGAGATCGTGGCCCCACCACCAGCTGCCGTGTTTTCAGAGGACCTTATGGAGCTTATCACGGAGACGGCGGGCGAGGTGACATCGCCGTTGATGGAGACGCAGACGGCGATGCACGAGCAGTGTATCGACGACGAGTTCGCTCGTTGGCTCACATCACCTATTTCGCTTCGAGCGATCCGACCCGGCGAATTTGAGTCAGTTCTAAGCTTCTGGAAGCGCCAGTAAGAGCTGGACAACTACTGACTTCTTCCTATGGTGGCTCGCGTGCTGTTTTCGATGACCTCGTCGTCGGCTCAGGTCGAACGGGACTTTGCGACGGCAGGATGGCGACCCCGCAGCGCAGCTCACTAGCACCTTCCAACGTGGACACGGCCACGTTCCTATACGGCAACAATACCCACGTGGACATCACTCAGTGCCCGAAGTTGTCTTCGAACACAGCGAAGGAGAGAGTACCATCAAACGTCTTGGTGAATATGGAGCGAGAGGGATGACGAGTTTGGGTCCCTGACGAACTTTTTCTCGAGCATGAGCATCGGCTTGGGGCTCTTCGACGAGGACGACGGTGTCCAGCCCTAGCTGGAGCGGATGAGCGCTGGAGGGCTATAGCCTTAGCAGGAGGGTGTTGTAGCCATGAATATGCACGCAATGAACGTCTTTGCCTTTCTATCTTTTTTTGGACTCTTGTTTGGATGGCTACATGTGCTGTTGATGCTGCAGGGCTGCATTAAGACTGCTGTTTGCGGCGTTGGGACGGCGACTGGTGTTGCTGAGTCGATAGGACCGTGTGCATCTGATGACAATACTATTTGCATTCACTTACATTTCGCGCTGGCCGATTCTAGCCAGCTCTGTAGCACGCGTCTCAGCGCTTGCATGAAGCGCTTTCTGCGTGTCGTGCTGGATTTGCTGAATTTCGGCGCGAACTCGCGCTTTTCGAAATTGTGGGCGAAAGTGGGCGTGTAGATCCGGTAGCTGCTGTTGTTGCTCGTGTGGCTGCCTTGGTCGCCGCTTCTGGTGGCATGCGGTTGGCTCCAGTGCCTCAAGAGGATGCGACTGTGGAGGCTTGCGTGGTTGAGGCTGCTTGGGTGGGAGCCGTTGCTGCTCGTGTGGTCGATGATAGCGCTGGTGCGGACGTACGCACAGCTGATTCTGTAGTTCTGGCAGTGGCTGATGTAGAGATAGAGGATCGATTCCGTGATGCTCGGCTGAGCATTGATGCAATGTTGCCGTCCAATTCAAGGACGACGTTTGTCACGGAGACGCGACGGTCATGGAGAACGACGCTAAGCGTGTTGATCAGACGTCGTCGCTGCTGCTTGCGGCGTCCTCGTCTTCATAGGAGCTCGAGGCACTTGGTGCGACCGTCGCTGTGTCTGCGACTCTGGCTGACACGTCGGCTGGGCTCGAGGCGCTTGTCACGACCATGGCTATATTCGGGCACTGGGTGTAGTCGTAGCAGCTCCGGAGACATCTCCACCAGTTTCGACAGTACTTGTCGTGACCATATTGGTGTCTTTGATTGCGCCAGGCTCGACTTGGCTTGATGCAGCCACGTCGATGCCCTTGTGCATGACGGCGGGTGCACTGCTGTGTGTATTGCTGTGTACTGATTCTGTGGCACGAGCTCGTAGCGCCAGCAGCTCGAGGGCTTTAGACCCGGCGGTCTTCTTCGCCACCACGGTGACTTACCGAAGCCGCCCTTCTAGGTGGTCGCTCACTGCTTCTAGCTCTTGCCCCTGACGCATGCGAATGGCGATGTCATGTCGATCTAGCCCACCACAGATCAGTTCAACGGCGCGAGCCTCTGCGCGCGCGGTTGCGGCCTCTTGTACTTCCTCCAGCCTCGCCCTTAGGCGAGATTCAAATATATCACTGATGAGTGCGCGCGTGCTCTCTTCAGCTCGTAGGACGGCGAGATGATACTGGTCATCTGCGTGCTGGAGTTGGTTCACGATGTCGCGGCGCTATTCTACAGCACGCTTGAGCTCCTCCGCTGCCATTGATTGCTTGCTACAAATGCCAGCGAAGAGATCTTGAATGCGTTTTTCAACATGCAAGTTGACCTCCGCCTCGACTTGCTGCACGGCAGCATGCATGAGGTGCTCCACGAGCTGGTTGGCAGCAGACTGACCGGCTATTTGATCCGCAAAGGCCCAAGCCTGTTGCTGTGCCCCCTCTTGTAGCTGCTGGAGGACGGCCTGGTTACGTTCATCGACGCGCAGCTCCAGTGCTGATGGGTCGCCGTAGGTTTGCTGAATGGCGAGGATAAGTGCGCTGTTTCGCGCCTCCGTCTCCTCTCGTGCAGCAGCTACATACTGCTCGATGAACCGCTGCTGCTCTTCTTCGTGACGGACCTGCCGCTGCTGGAGCTATGCCTGATGCTCCGCGATGTTGTACGCCTGCGCCGACACGTGTGCTATTGCCATCCCGAGCCTTTCTCCATCGACGCGGTAGTGCCCAGGCAGATCGATGATCGGTAGGTCGTCTCCGTTCATGTGTGGTGGTCTGTCTCGCGACTTGGTGGTGTGCTGGATCCTGGAAAACCGCAAAATGAAATGCCTGGAGCGCGTAAAACTCTGGTGGGCAGATCTAAAAGTTTGAGAGCCAAATTGATTTTGACTAATAGAATAATACCTTGTCAGCCAATTAAAAGCACGAATTTGCGGGACGAATCAAATTCGCGCCCAAGGTCGGTTCGGGACAAAATCAGGGAACTGAGCTCCCCCCCCCTGGTGAGAACCTGTGACTTTCACCCAACAGTACAGCCTTCCCACACCAAAAACGGGTGAGCACCCATAGCCACCGCGAACACAACACGCTGTGGAGGTATCACAAATAGATTGGCGTGCCTGTGCATGCTGCCACTTTTCTGCAGGCGCGCCAGAACTGGCCACAAAGGATGGGCCGTGTCGAGTATAACCCAATCAGAGCCCAACTAGAGCTGTCGAATATAGCCCAATCAGAGCCACACACATATCCTGATTCAAAAATTCGAAATCCATTGCGCCCTTCACCAGCTACTCGACGCCGCTCTACGGCATGCCCAAACGGATCGACTGGAAGGACGTGGCGCTTGGCACCTCCGCCCTCGACGCCGAGGGGCTGCTGGGCGCCCTGAAGACGTACCAGGTGACCAAGTGCAACCAACTGGCGTGTGTGGTGTGCCCGGAGGATGCCACACACAAGATGCGCTACCGACTACTGAAGTGTGCATCGGAGGCGTGTGCTACGTCAATTTCCTCACATGGACAGGCTTGCCCATGGCGAGGGAAGACTTTATCGTGCATGGAGAACGACGTGGTGTCGATATTCCAGGTGGGGGAGCACGTTACAGCAGCCAGCTCCCCCAGAAGGAAGCGTTTGACGCCCATCCAGAAGACCTACGTTCCGGAGCTGACCCTACACCACCTACGGCCAATGAGAATCATGCACGCAATGTCGAGGAAGTTCGAGACGGTGCTCCAGGACCTTCCGAGTCTGAACATCGTCCAAAACTTTGTGCACCACTACTCGCGGACCCACCTGGCGCGCAACGACCGCGTGGACGACCTACGCAAGTGGATCCACGAGCGTGCGTTCACTGGACGAGAAGACTTGGTTCAGCCTTTCACTTATGCGTGGGACCTGGACGCCGATGGCAAGCCTGTTGTAGGCAACGGCTCCGAGGAGCGGCCTTTCATCGTCGGCTTGACTACCAAGACGCTAATGCTGCGGCTGATGAGGCCTCCTGAGTCGTTCATCCTACATGTTGACGCTACCTACAAGCTCAACTACCGGGGGTACCCTGTCATTGTGGTCGGAATCTCCGACAGCTCGCGTGGGTTTCACCTGGTGTCGATGTTTATTGTATCAGGTGAAACCCAAGACATTGTACAGCGGACGCTCATGGCACTGCGTCGACTGTACAGTGTCCTCTCTGGACACGACCTGGTGGTGCAGTACGCCATGGCTGATGCAGACCAGGCCCAGTATAACGCCGTCAATGCTGTATTTGGCAACAACCCGCGCTTCACCAGCCTCATGTGCTTCTTCCACGTAATGGAGAAGGTGTACAAGGCGATTAAGGCGTTTCCCTCGGATACAAAGGCTATCATAGTGCGTGATCTGTACGATATGCACTTTGCGCGCAGCCACAACGAGTTCGTGCGGATGCGGGAGGACGTTTTGACGCGTCTGATGGACGTACGGGAGCTGACGAGCTTCGTGCAGTACATTAGGGGTCAATGGCTTAACGGACGGTACTCTACCTGGCAGCTCTACTGTACTCCCACCGGTTTCGCATCCACGAACAACCCGATGGAGACGTTTAACGCTGTGCAGAAGCGCGATTACACCCTTCGGCGTCGATTGAAAATGGGAGCGTTGCTACAGGAGCTGAGCAACTGTTGCCACGATAAATCTGCGAGCGTGCGAGTCTTCAGCCTGGAGGTGGTTCCTGCTCAAACCCTCGTACGCAGGGTCTCAGAGATGATCCGGTAGAAGCTTCTGTATGAGGGCGGACGCGATCAGATCGATATTGCGTCCGCTGGACACATCCGTGTGATTTCCTGTTCTGCTAAACGCATTCAAGTGTCCCCCAACAATCGCAGTGAAGAAGGTATCGCTGTGACTGCTCAGATGGGTTTAAACTACGCCAGGATGGAGTTCGAGGGGCAGCCGTACGGTGGCTGGGTCGTTGACACCACCCGCATGTGGTGTCAGTGCAGCTACTGGTTCGGCTTTGGCGTGTGCGTGCACGTCCTCTTCGCGCAGCGTACAATCAAGTACCTGGACTGTGCTGGACGGGAGATACTGGTTACGCGCGGCACGAAGAAGAACGGTGCGGACGATCCGAGCGCCCGTGATGGCCAACGTGGTGGCCGCCCGTTGGGTGTTGGCCCTGCACTGACGTATTGAGATTCAGCGCTCGTGCGCAAGCTCTTCAAGTAGCGCCCAGATGCAATTTGCATTGTATGAGTTGATCCAGTCATCGACCATTCGAGGACTTTCATAGTGGCGATATAGTGTGTGTTTTTCGCTTTGACACTATATCAAATAAAAATAACGGTGTTTAAGAAGTTTCCTTCGATGAACTCTATTCTCGAACTCGTCCACAAGAAGATCGCAGTCGCAAATTCAGCGATCTCGCAATTTTGCGACCGCTGGATCTCCTTTTATACGTTCCAAACTTTGAAAAACGAATCTTCCTTTAATGTCTTCCTTTAAGAAGACTCTTTTACAGCAAATCCTCGCATGAAGAGAATGTGAACAAGGTAGACTTAATGTATTGTGCTTCGATTGGTACCGAGACAGCCACTCTGCTCACTCTGGCTCGCTATTTGTACAACCCTTCCTCCAATTTTTGAAGAATGTCTTCCAGTTCTTCTTCAATAATGAATTTGACCAAACATCCTCGAATATGTGGTGTCAAGTAGAAGGAGCACTTCACGATACCATTGAGATTCGCAGTCGTTCTTCTTTTTTTAAAACGCTGGATCTAATTTACTTCAATTTGAAGAGCAAAAAGGATATATTCCTTCTTCTCTTCGTTTCAAAATCAATCGTATGAACATTTCCTCGCATGTACAACAACAGCACAATTGTGAGCTAAAGGATGAAGCATGGACTGCTCTCGTATTTCAAAAACTGAAGGGCCTAGACGAGAACGGTAGGCTACGGAGTCAAAAAGACTGATACTACTTCTGGGAGAGATGCTCCTTCCAGCACGGGTCGCACGCACATTTGAACCAAATCTCGTTGCCGTAAGAGACCGTGATCTGGGCTCCAATGTCTACTGTTCTGACCATACGGCACAGCACCTTAACCTGGGTCCAGTTCTCCATTTCGACGAATTGTACGTTCGGGCTGCACGCGTGCTGGAAGAATCTCGCGATAGATCCAGCAGCCAGCGCCTCAACGTACACAAAGTTTCCACGCCTGGTCTTCTCGTTCAGCAGCATGGCGTAGCCGCTGTTCTGTTTCATCGCCTCCTCGGGTTGGCCTGTGCGCATGGCCTCATACTCCTGCAAATTCCCGCAGTACTCCGCAACGCTCTCGCCAGCCCACAACTTTTGCGTCGTGTACACACCCAGGTCCAGGCGCTGAGTATCGTAGATCCTTAGGCCTGGGTGAGTACGTGGAGCGTTGCTGCACAGCGCGTCGAGCCGGCAGATGACCGGCGTGCAGTAGAACGCGGTGTCCGCGTTCCGGAACAGGTCCGCGAAGCAGTTTCCGACGCATAGGCACGGGTCGACGTCGCAGGCGTCCAGGAACTTCAGCCCCTCTGGCACAATGTTCTCCAAGATCTCCGTCACGTAGTCCGGAAACGGGATGGACTCCATGACGTCCGTTTCAGCGTCATTGGGGTCAGGTTGAGAGGGCGGGATGTACACTGGTTTCTTTTTGCGCACGTTCGCCAACTTCGCTCTCATGCCCGGGATTCGCAGCAAGTCTCTCATCTTCTTCGCCGTCAACGTGTGTGAGTGGTAGATGTTGGAGCCGCTGCGGGTTGGGGCGCGTCTATTTTGGTAGCGTTTCTTTCTTGATTTACCAACGTGGTAGTCAACCTTGCTCTCCTTGCGTCTGTGGTACTGTGCCTCACGCTGCGCGAGCGTGGGGACCACCAATATATCACGTAGGTCGGCCAGCTGCGATGGAGCGGGCTGACTAGCTTCTTCTTCTTGGTAGTCTGGCTGCTCTGGCTGGTCTGGCTCGTTGTCGTCAGTCTTTTCCTCGGATTGCAGGTGTGCATCCTCCACATCCACCTCACCTCCACCATCTCCGACTCGTTTAACTGCAGAATTGACACCGCTGGCCTTCTTCTTGTAGAAACTTCTCGTGTTCATGGACACGAGGGCCAGTGTGTTCAGCCTGTACAAGTCCCCCGAAGCGTCGTCTCCCTCACTGCCGATCTCCAAGTCCGGTCCGGATGACGAGTCCGAATAGTCGGAATCGTGAGGGCAGTACGTCTTGCGCGATCCCGCGCGTGCACCATGTCCAGGTGGGTTGGCTCCATGCGTGGGGGGAGCGGAGGACAATTGACAGTTCAAGCGACTACTAGACGTCTTCTTGGCCTTCACACTTACGGACCTCTTTGCCTTCTTCGCTGGAGGCTTCCTGGCTGCTCTTTGCGACGTTTCCTCGGATGGATGACCTTGCGCTAGGGTGGCACGAGCCTTGGGTGGAGCAGCAGGGGCCGCCGAACGACCACGGGGAGTGCTGGCCCGCTTACCATTCGCTGTCTTCTTGGCTTTCGTCTTGCCCTTGGTTTTAGTGGTTGCCGTGGGAACTGGCGCCTTTTCCTCGTATGCATCCTCTTCCTCGGACTCGTGCGCATCCGTGTGGCCGCGAGCGACGGCCACAGCAGCCGTGGTTGAAGCGCTGGACGTCATGGAAGGCGCCTGATCGTCATCAGTAGTTCTATGCGTCGTTCTCGGCCCGACCTCGGCCTCAATGGCGGGGTCGGTGTCACTTGGGCCCGTAAAGACAGCGGAATTGATGTTCTGAACCGATTCAGCGAAGCGGGTGCGATCGGACGGAGCCTGGAACTCGCCCGAGACAAGCTCGTAGGTGCGCAGCTTGCGCCAGTAGCACTTCACCTCCTCACCATCCCGATTGAACACCTTCTTGATCATCATGGTTGACGGGATCATCTCTTGCGTCGAGATCTTGATCGGGGCGTCCGCCTCGTCTGGCGGATCATCCACGTGCGTCACAACAGCAGTCCGGTAGCCACGGGGGTCGCCGGCGACATACATCTGGGTGTGGTAAATGATCGTGTCCCCCGCGTACAGCTTCATATGCGGGAGCTGCGCGGCGGACAGCTAGACCATGGCGGCGTGGAGGGTGCGGCGGCCGGAGTCTTGATGCGTGTCTTTCCGGAACTAAGAATTGCTGCTCTGACAGGCCACACAAAGAACACTTTCGGGTCACATTCCGGTAACACAAATCCACCGAGAATCCACCGAGAAATACGTGTTCGCACCTATAATATAAATTGTGACACAGAGATTGAATATTGAAGGTCTTTGCGCATTGGCTGACGCGAGTGCTTCAGACACACCGGCTCCATCAGGGTAGGGGTTCCGCCTGCACTGGGCTGGCCGGCAGAAAGGGCCGGTCTGCTGCCCCGCCCATGTCTTTTTGTGTTGGAATCTTGTTGTGTTGCTCAGATCGGTTCGGGTGAAAATAAGGTAATCTCCCCCTGGTTGGAGTAAAAAAAAAGGGTGGAACCGAGGTTCTGGTTCGGTTCGTCCCAGGGGTGAGAAACCATTTGAACGCGCCCATAGCAGTTGCCTTGGCTCGTCTGGCTTAAGTTCTTCTAAACCAATCCTGATAGTCGGACATGAGCAGATATGCGAGTGATATGTTTTGTACTTCGAATTTGAGTGCATCTAAGCAATGCAATTGGTTAAAATTATACTTGATTGGTTAAAATCTTTAGAAATAATTTCTATTGGGTAAAATGCGTAATACAAAGTATTAATATGGTCGGAAATGTGATGATGCATATCGCGGCCGTTCCGACGCCAGAAAGCGCTTCCGACACGTTCCGTCGGATTGGATCCTTCCTGAGTCGTGGTACCTATAGATACCGGTATGAGTACCGGTACGATACAAAAAAAGGACAATTTAAAGCGGAGTTGATGGTGAGATAAAAAAGGAAATTTGAATGGAAGCATGCGGTGTTATAGAGCGAGTGACAGCCTCTGAAACGCTCTCTGGAGCTTGAAAAACGAGAAAAACGATTTTACAGGAATCATGTGATAAATCCAGCTCTCATCGGTGTGCTTTCGACAGAGCAAATTGAATAATGAGGACGAAAACTGAGACTAAGGTCCACAATTAAAAGCACTTCTACAGATTTCAAGACGTGGGCCACTCATTAAAAACAGTATCAGTCCATATTAATCATGTTGAAAATAAAAAGAATTAAACTCATGCACATTCCTGACCAATCAAGCGAGCACTGAATACAAAAATGCAAATTTGGGCTCCGAAATTTCCTGAACTCCTCTCACTCTTCATTTCTCTCGCTAGCACGCATGCCCCCTCCCCACTGCAAATTATAACGATGATACTCGATGGTCGAGTGCAGACCTTCGGGTCTGATGAAGCTGGTTCGATTCCAGCCATCGTTCTTCAAAGGGAATGGGCATAGTGACTGAGCGAGAGGGCATCAACACGCGGACAGCAAGCGAGAGACCGGCGACAACTGGAGCATGAGCGACATCGGAACGAAATGGAGTTTTTCGCCGCGCCCATTTTGTGTGTTGGGCTGTCGAGGAGCGTGTGATTTGCAGTGAGTGGTGTGTGATATGTGTGACATATGAGTTGAATGCAGTGTGTGTTGAGTGTGCGATGAGCTGGTTTTGTGGGTATGTAGTCATTACATTACCTGCAGCCAAAATCTTAATGAATGAATGACATGTATTGTAAAATTATGATTCAAGTGCACAGCTGCTATTCGTTCTGTGTGGATAGCATATTCATAACCTCTTTTCTGAACATGATTGGGCTGAAGCGTGCCGATCTGGGCGCAGTGCAGATCCTCTCGATGTCGGACAGGATGAAGACGTTCTCTCGCAGCAAAGCCTCGGTCACGCGTTTCATAAAGTACAGGACGAACACTCCACAGTCGAAAGCGTTAGTCTGATTGGGGCTTGTTCTGACACATTTTGCGACAAAGGGGGTCGCGCGCCTATCTCCAAATTTAGCCTTGAGTTCTCTGTCAAAGTAGACCCCCAGAACCTTCGTGACGGTCTCAAGGGATGTGATGCCCAGCGAGTCAACGAGAACGATGCATCGTCTCAGATTCGCCGTGGCAAGCACTGGGTTTTGCACAATTGCAAACGTCCAATGGAATCCCATGCAACTGGGACGATAACGTGATCGTAATTGCCATACGGAAACGTAGCCGTAATTCCACAGCAGTTGTCGTATGCGGCCTTCATACTTCGCTTCGCAGTCTTGTACGCAGCGAATATGAAGCCGAAGACATTCGCGTCCATAATAAATGTTCTTCCATAGGCTGGAATGTGTTCTCTGGCGTAGTAGGTAATGACAACGTCATTAAGCCACTCATCTCTCTCCAATGTCGCGAGATCCTTGTCTTGAACCGCCATGCGAAAGGTTGTTTTGCCAGGTGTAAAGCATGGAGTTTGCGTTTCGCACACAATTGTCGATGGATCCACGTAAACACCACCAGGACCATATGTCGTCACCTCTACGGCGTCACTCACAAGATCATGGCCGCTGGGCCAAGTGAGTACATGCCCCCTCCGAAGAAGGCTAAGCTCAAAGTGTCGAGTTTACCCGAAACACCCAAGCGCGCTGCGTCGAGCTTACCCGAAACACCCAAGCGCCTGGTGTCGAGTTTACCCGAAAAACCCAAAGCATTCAAAGTGCCAGACATGTCATACCATTCACATGCAGTGCCGCGAGTGATAATATCGTTGTGGGAAACGCGAGATGAAGGAGCTGAGGTCATGGCGCTTGATGAACCGAGTGACCCACGAATTTTGAGCCGCAGGCAGACGTTCACCAAAACCCGGAATGCTTTTCACACACTCAGCTGTAATATCACCCCTTGACAATTTCTTGTCCGCGACAGCTCTCTGAGTTATTAACTCAACAATTTCAGGCTCGAACTCCTGTGTTGGGGCAGCCATACCAGGCCGAGCCGCGCGTTTCGACGACGGGTTTAGCTGAGAGGAGAACAACTCATCCTTCAACACAATCCACCCCAGCAAAGTCGTACGTGGGATCTTGAGTTCACTTGATGCCTCGGTAGCACTCCAGCCCTCCTTCTCACATCTTGCCAGTACTTCAATCTTCTCCCCAACAGAGTGTTGCGTGGTGTATGACATCTTGCTTGTCTTTTTGAGATATGAGGCGAGGAATGCTGGTTCGGGTATTCTCGACAAAACAGCAGCTGAATGCATTTGATCAGGTCTTAGCAAAAAATTATCAGATGCGCGGATTGGCCAGGAACATAATTCAGTTAAATACGATTCTGCGAAAAGATGGATGTCCTAACGCTCGATGATTATTTTTCCGTTTTCAACCCGAACGCAACGACACGTTTTCTCTGTGCAATAGTTGTTTCGGGTATTTTCGACTGGTGTTTCGGGTATTGTCGACAGGTGTTTCTGGTATTCTCGACAGGTGTTTCGGGTATTCTCGACTGGTGTTTCGGGTATTGTCGACTGACCCACGTGCACTCTGCCTCACACGTGTCCAACCACGGACAGTATGTTTTGGGTTTCTGTAGGAGCGGGATCGTGAATGCGGCCGATATCGAGAAGGTGTCTGTAGGCAACGATGCGAGAGTCAAGCGCCCCAGTGCGGTGAAGTTTCCTCATTTCCCGCAGCACCGACCCGCCCCCTTTGGCGTTGATACTCCGTGTGCGAAGGAAAGAGAGAACGGCACGCTCTCCCTCCTGGCCGTACTCAAGGACGCGGTCCTTGTAGTCGGCGTCGTCTGTGCGGAGCTCGAGCCCATTGTCAAAGAAGAGCTTCAGATAAGCGACAATGAGTCGGAAGTCCGACTTCTTCTGGCGCTCGCACGAATCCCAGACGTGAGGCACCGTGGTGTACCACTCGAACCACACCGAAGACAGGTTCGTCGCCGGTTTCTTCCTGCGTTTGCGCGATGGTGCCCCCTCTGCAATTTCCTGATCTTGGGCATTCACCAGCGCTTCTTTATTGCTGTGTCTCTCCTTTGCTTTTGTCTGTCCAAGCAAAGCGGCTTCGACCACGCGCAGACGAGCTGCTATCTGCCGATTCATATCGATAAGCTCTTTAATCACAGCAGTACTGTGGCACTCTCCCTGGCAACCGCGCCGTGTATCCTCATGTGATTTATCCAGGTCGCTGACGGATTCAGCAGGATCCTCGTTCGTTGCAACCGACCACGCCAGCATCTCCCCCAGCTCAATACCGGCTTCGTTAGCGCATCCCTCGATGCGCCGGACGATTGGTGCGTCAACCGCGAGAGCTTTCATTTGTGGGAAGTACTTTACAAGATACACCGTCAGTACACTGAGTACCATCCCGCAGACGTTCATCCGTTTCACCGCAAGGCTCGTGCACGAACAGAACAGCAGCTGTTACAGGCGTTCGAGTTGATCTTGAGTTGAATGATCGAAGTCTGAGACATCAACAATGGCTGGTTTTGCGTCGACCTCCCAGCCGCTTAGTACGCGCACCACCTTACGGTCTTCTCGAGGTGTGTTGAAAACATATGCGAATCCTTTGTTTATCTTACTCAAATCCCAAGATCCACGTTCAAAGATCCACTGCACTGTCAGTCGTTCATCTCCGTTCGCGTGTTGCGCCCCTCCTCGCCGATAGGAGTGCGACGTCAACTCGCTGGTAGCACCCGCTGGCTTCGCCACACGCTTCAATAGCCGGTTGACGTACGCTTGGACGCCGTCATCTCCTCGAGTCGCTTCAGGTGCCATCGTTACAGCTGGCAGTGGCGCAGGATGGGTGGCAGGCAATGGAGCAGCGATATTGGTATCTAGCAGCACTTGAAGCGGAGCGTTGGGGAGCGAGGTGACACTGACATCAAGCAGCGTTTGGAGTGGAGTGCCAGGCTCGAGGATGACCACCTCCTGAGGGATAAGCTCAGGCAACTGACTGAGTAGCGCACCACATGGGGCCTCTTGCATCACTAGAGCCACAGCCAACGCATGGAGTGGACAGGTAAGAAAATCGCTTTTGTCTGGGACGAGAGTCAAACCTTGTTCCTCCGACGTCTTGACGCGTAGAAGTTGCAGGTAGAAGATGCCATCAGCTGACACAGTCACATGCTGCTTCTGAATGCAGTCCAAGTCGGACGATCGTCCGAAGCAGTGCCACATCAAACACGCCAGCGCGGCGTCCTGGTAGTCGCTGCTAGCCCGAGCCGTGGTATAGACATAGCCCGTTAGCGCCCGGAGGTCCTCTTTCGTGCACGGAGGAGCCTTGTTGGTGAAGCCACCACTTTCTCGCTTCAGACAATGTTTGTCCAACGTCTTGCCTTGGTTTAGCAGGATCAACTCAGTAGGCACTCTGAGGTGGGGATATTCGCGAAAGAATCACAGCTTAACGTTTCTATGATACGACGTCGCAGTGTTCCGAGCTAGTTTACCCTTCTTGCCTTCATGAGTCGCAAGGTAAAACCCAAAGCGATCCATTACAATCGCCAAGCGCCTACCCGAGGAATCGGTGAGGATGCTAGCCCGAACATATTCCAGAGAAACATCCTCTTCCTGTAGCATGCGTTCGAATGCACTCATCGCCGTGGAGCGGGCTTTTTTGATGTTGGCAGGGACAAAGGCGGACAGGCTCATCGCTTGCTCTTCTGCTGTTGACCTCTCTTTCCAAATGAAAGTGAGCGGTGGGAGAATGCCCCTCTGCCGGCCTTTTGACCCTGAACTTGGGGGAAACGAGGATGGGGGGGGGGGTGTTAGTCCAGGAAATGCACGGCCGGGAAGAGCCAAGAAGGAGCCCGGCTCCCGCTATTTTTCGCGAGCCGAAAAACCTTGAAGAGCCGGCTCTACGGGGTTTTTCGGCTCGC
>MBAC02009372.1:0-26847 GCA_001712635.2 Nothophytophthora sp. Chile5
CGCTTTGTGAATCTACTCGTCTGGACTCGGAAGCAGACGTCGAGTCGCTCATGGGCTGGGCACGCGACGCCTTTGACTCCATGGCCATGGGGAACTACCCATACCCGTCGTCCTACATCATGAGTGGGGAGAGCGTCCTCCCAGCCTTCCCTGTTCGAGTGGCCTGCTCGTACGTGAAGGAGGACTTCGACGATGGTGACAACTTGGGTTTGCTGCGTGCGTTCTCCCAAAGCATTGGCGTCTACTACAACAGCACTCATGACCAGCAGTGCTACGACCTCAGCCCTTCATCGAACGAGTCGGCGCAGGATGATGACTTCTGGCAGTACATCTTCTGCGCTGAGATGTACCAACCCCAGAGTGTAGATGGTGTCAATGACATGTTCTGGTCGATCCCGTGGAACTTCACCGCCGACAACGAGAGCTGCCAAGCGCAGTGGGGGATCGACGCGCATCCATCGTGGGCCACCATTCAGTACGGAGGCCGCAAAGCCCTGAAAACGACGAGCAACATCGTGTTCAGTAACGGCAACTACGACCCGTGGTCAGGCACGGGCGTGCTGCAGAACTACTCGGATTCGGTTGTCGCAGTCAGCGTGGAAGGCGGCGCTCACCACCTGGACCTCATGTTCAGCAACGAATTGGACACACCATCGCTCAAGGCTGCTCGTGAGACGGAGAAGCAGCACCTTCGGAAGTGGGCGAGGGAGTTCTACGAACACAAGGCCACGCTGCTGACACAAGTCAGCTAGATGTCGAGAGAGGAGACAAGGAGACCGTCTGTCCTTTGCGTGACCGAGACGAAGTCTAGAGACGCAGCACCGATTGAACGCTCCCCATCAGTGGAGACGCTTGTTCAAACGCATCGACTCCGCGTAAGTTTACCCCTTTCCGATGATAGCCCGTTCGCAATATCCATGGATAGCGCGAGTTAGTAGAACTTCGTGTGATACTATGTGGTAGTACTGGACAACAATCGCGAACACAACTACTGCAGGTTTACATGAGAAGCGAGAAAGATGGTATTCACACAAGCGTAGGTGCTTCCCAGTGGGTCCGTTTGGCGTCCTACAGGCTCCAGCCTTGGATTTCGTGCTGACCTTACACACTCGCCACGGCAGCTTTGTGTTCGTAGAACTCCCTCGCCCACTTGCGAAGGTGCTCCTTCTCCGTCTCGCGAACCGCCTTGAGCGATGGCGTATCCAGTTCGTTGCTGAACATGAGGTCCAGGTGGTGAGCGCCGCCTTCCACTGTGAGCGCGACGACCGAGTCCGAGTAGTTCTGCAGCACGCCCGTGCCCGACCACGGGTCGAAGTTGCCGTTGCTGAAGACCATGTTGCTCGCAGCGGCCAGCGCCTTGCGTCCGCCGTACTGAGTGGTGGCCCACTGCGGGCGCACTTCAATGCCCCATTCGGTTTTGCAGTTCTCGTTGTCGGCGGTGAAGTTCCACGGAATGGACCAGAACATGTCGTTCACACCGTCCACGTTCTGCGGCTGGTAGATCTCGGAGCAGAAGATGTAGTCCCAGAAGTCCGAGTCCTCGGCGGACTCATCGGACGAAGCGCTGAGTTGATAGCACTGCTGGTCCATCGTGCTGTTGTAGTACACGCCCAGCGATTTGGAGAATGCAGTCAGCAGACCCACGTCGTCATCCTCGGCGAAGTCCTCCGCCACGTACGAGCACGCAACGCGCACGGGATACGCTGGCAGGACGCTGACGCCGTTCATGATGTAGGACGACGGGTAAGGGTAGTTGCCCATGGCCATGTAGTCGAAGGACGACTTGGCCCAGTCCAGGACGCTGGCCACGTCTTCGTCGGACTCCAGTTTCACGTTGTCACACAGAGACAACGCCTTCTTCAGACTATTGCGACCTTCTTCCGTCGCACCCAGCTTCTTCATGGCTGGCCACGTGCGGCGAATGTTCGGGATGCAGTTCGGAGCAGACCCAGCTTGCTCGGAGGCGTCGAAGGTCACAATATGTGCGTAGGATCCTTTGTTCAGCGGCACTTCATCGCCAAGAAATGATAGGATGGGAGCGGAGCCAGCAATCACGCCGTCGATGATGTGAGGGTACTTCATGCGGAACCACGACCCCAACATGCCGCCGTACGAACCGCCGAACCCGAGCACTGGGATGTCGCGACTGTACTGCTCCTTCAGATACGTGACCAGCACCGCGTAGTCCGCTAGAGCTTGCTCCGTCGACAGATACTTCATATGTTTCGTCATTTCCTTCCCAAACGGCAGAGACTTGCCGAAGTACCGATGCTCCGCGAACACCAGCATGGCGCCGAACTCTGCCGCGTTCTCCCACATCAAGCCCGTGTGGTTCAAGTACAGCTCCACATCCGCCTCGTTCCCCACGTAGAAAAACATGACGCCTCCTTCTCGGTAGTTCTTGTCGCAGACGAAGTATCGCTCCTCGTAGGTGGGGGCTCCCACGTCGAAGTGGTCCAGCGTCTGCGTGAAGAACTTTTCCTCGCACTCGCCCATGAGGTTTTGGGGCGTCACGTCGGCATTCATCGTCGGCAGCTGCTGACTGGATGTGACATCGAGGGTTGGAGCAGCCAATTGAGCTGCGAGGTAGTCATTGCGGAAGCCTGCGATGAGGACGACAGGAGTCACCACGAAGCTCAGAATGGCGAGCAGCAAGAGCAGGCGCTTGGGCGGATCCGCACGGACAGCCGCTCCGGAAAGAAGGGGCGTCTTCTCTCCAGTCATGGACGTTGCTTCTGGCGGCGCTGGTTGGCGGTTCTTGGTGCTCGGACGTGAGGACTATGGTGTCGATTCCGGAGTGAGAGCAGAGGTCGACTGTCCGCCGATGGAGAAGGAGTTCGGTTGAGGCGCCGCTCGCTGGTCGGATGAGTGTTGAAGCGAGCATCACGGATAGTCAGACGGCTGGTATGCAGTTTCGGAGGTCCTCCAACGCGCGATGGTGAAAGATCGCGATGTCAACGAGGTGGGATCCAGGGCGTGTCTCCCTTGCATGGAGGGCGTGTACCTGGAGCTTTGGGGACAGCGCGCGTCTACATGCACGTACGCCAAGCTTTCGTAGAGGGACGCGGGCCAGCGCCGCCTGCGGACTCCCAAGCCGGGAAATGGAGGAAGTTGCTTCGCGACCTTCACTCTGTCCTTTCCTGTTTGGATGAGTGATCGCCTCATCCAAACAGCCCCGCTCGAGTGACAGCCCCAGCGTCGATGCGTTTCACTCACCCATCTCGCGCTCCCCACCCAATCACCCAAACACCTCGAAACGGCTGGGTTCTGAAACCACCAGAGTCGGAAACTTGCGAAGACGACTCTGCGAAATTACACGGACACGCTGGAAAAACCTCGTTCGACTCAACAACCAAACTCCTCCGCATACAAAACCCAAGAGCCGCCGTGTCTCTCTCTGAGGTTTTTCTCTGTCTGCGTGGCACGTGGACCTTCACCCCGCGAGCAAACCAGCTCGATATCCAACGCCCCCAACGTGGCGCGACGACGACACGGAAACACCCGCCAGCTCCTTCCAGCGGCTGCAGCGGGCGGACGAGTGCTCGAGCGAGCGATCCCCAGCAGTCGGCGAGATGAATAACCCTCCATACCAGCCGTACGGCGGCGGCGGCGCGCCCCCGCAGCAGCAGCAGCCGCGCTCCAACTCGTTCCGGCCGTTCAATCCGGCGCAGGCGAACGCGCCGCTGTCTGGCGGCGGCGGGCAGCCGTTTCAGAGGAGCGCGAGCGGCGGACCGTCCTTGGCCGGCGGCATGAACCAGCCGCAAGGCTTCATGCCTCCGCAGCAGCAGCAGCAGATGGGTGCCGGTGCTCCCCCCGCCCGTGGCTTCGCTCCCCCAGGTAGGAGCTTCTCGTCCGGTCCGGCCAGTCAGCCGGCGGCCCCTCCGCCGCATATGCAGCAGTACAACAACAACGCTGCGCCCATGAGCGGCGGTGGAGGCGGCGGCTTTGCGCCGCTTCGCAGTGGCCCACCAGGCTCACAGCCGATGATGCGCGGTCCGCCACCTCCTGGCGCCGCTCCGATGGGTCAGGGAATGCGCAGTGGCCCCCCGCCGCCGGTTGGAGGCATGGGGGGGCCGCCCGCCGGCCCGAACGGACTCAACGCGCAGTTCTCCAACATGGGACTTGGCGCTCCGCCTGCTGCAGGGGCACCTCCGATGGGTGGCGCTCCTCCGATGGGGAATGCTCCGCCTCCGCCGCCTATGGGCGGATCCATGGGCGCGCCCTCGGCTGGACCAGGCGCTCCCCCCATGATGAACCAACAGCAACAACCGCCGATGATGAACCAACAGCAACAACCGCCGATGATGAACCAGCCGCCGGCGCAGGGCTACAACAGCAGTCTGCCAAGCGGCAACTTCCAGCAACCGGCTGATATGATGGGCGGTACGTGACAATCTGTCGCCTTGGCAACTGCGATATCGATGAGGCTGATCCGTGAACTTGTGTTGTTGGGCTGAATGGTATCTAGATGGCTATGGCGGCCAACCGAGCGGCCACCACGGTCAGCCGATACAGCAGGCGTCGCCGCTGTCGGAGGAGATGATGGCGTCGCAGTGCGACCCGCGCTACATGCGACTCACGGTGGGCGTGCTGCCGCACTCGCTGGACCACGCGAACAAGTCGAAGCTCACGTACGGCCTGATCATCCGGCCGCTGGCGCCGCCCGACGAAGGGGACGACCTGGACGTGGTGAACTTCGGGGCGTCGGGCGTTGTGCGCTGCCGCCACTGCCGCTCGTACATGAACCCGTTCGTGCAGTGGGTGGACAATGGCCGGCGCTGGCGCTGCAACCTGTGCGGCGTGTCCAACGACGTGGCCAGCTCGTACTTCTGCCACCTGGGCGCCAACCAGCAGCGTCAGGACCGCGACGAACGCCCGGAGCTCAACACGGGCAGCGTGGAGATCGTGGCCCCGTCCGAGTACATGATGCGGCCGCCGCAGCCTCCCTGCTACGTGTTCGTCATTGACGTCTCGGCCACGGCCGTGGCCTCGGGCGCCGTGCAGATCGCAGTGGACACCATCAAGGAGCAGCTGGACAACCTTCCGGGCGCGCCGCGGACCCGCGTGGGTTTCCTCACCTACGACAACGCCATCCATTTCTACAACCTCAAGGTTCGTTCGTGCTTAGCACGCCACCAGGGCGTGACGTTCTCTTCCCAGCCGATGAGGGAGTTACTGACGAGTTGGAATGTGGGGGAATGCGTGTTTGTAGTCGACGCTGAAGGCTCCGCAGATGATGGTGGTGGCGGATCTGGATGAGCTCTTCATCCCCATCCCAGATGAGCTGCTCGTAAACCTGAGCGACTCGCGCGAGGTCATTGAGATGCTTCTGGAGACGCTGCCGGCGATTCACCAGAACTCGCGCTCGGCGGAGACGGCGCTGGGTCCCGCGATCCGCGTCGCCTTCAAGCTCATGGTACGTTGATGCGAGGTCGTTGAGAAGGTGGATGAGAAACTGCGGTAATTGACGAGGGGAAGCTCATCGCTGACGCGTGCGTGTTCTGGTGTGTCTGTGCAGTCGTCGATCGGCGGGAAAATGATGGTGTTCCAGTCGTCGCTGCCGTCGACGGGCCAAGGTGCGCTGCGGAATCGCGACAATCCGCGGCTGTACGGCACCGACAAGGAGCATACGCTGCTCCAAGCTGTGGACACGTACGTCAAGCGAGCTCCCTGCTTCTCTGCTTGAAGCGCCTGCTTCTTGTGCTATGGCATATCATGATAGTGGTCCCTGACTGGCATGAATCGGTCGTGTGGGATTCGCTCTGTAGGTTCTATCGGACCAACGCCATTGACTTCTGCCGCCAGCAAGTGAGCGTCGACATGTTCCTCTTCTCGTCGATGTACACGGACGTGGCATCTATCGGTACGGACTGGGGGCGTAGCTTGCTGCTTTCAGAGATACGCGGTGCACGGGCTTGACTGGCTGAACGAATTACGCTTGTGTTTGCTATGTTTTAGGCTCGCTGTCGAAGTACTCGGCGGGACAGGTGTACTACTACCCCGCGTTCAATGCGGAGCGCGACGGCGAGAAGTTCAGCCGCGAGCTGGCGCACTGTCTGGTGCGCGAGACGTCGTGGGAGGCCGTGATGCGCGTGCGCTGCACCAAGGGCATGCGTCTGGCCAACTTCTACGGCAACTTCTTCCTGCGCGGGCCTGACCTGCTGGCGCTGCCGACGTGCAATGCCGACTCGACGTTCGCCGTGGAGCTCACCCACAGCGACGCGCTGCTGACCTCGTCCACCATCTCGGTGCAGGCGGGTCTGCTGTACACCAACTCCGGCGGCGAGCGTCGCATCCGAGTGCACACGGTCTGCATCCCGGTCACCAAGTGTATGTTGCGTCTGCTGATTACTGGGCGTGTGGATGGGTGGAGATGACTCACGGATGCTGGTTGTGTGGCTGTAGTGTTCGCGGAGCTCTTCCGCCAGGTGGATCAGGATGCGCTGTGCAACATCATGGCCAAAAGCGCGTTGGAGACGGCGCTGAAGACAGGATTGGACAGCGGCCGCTCGCGGCTGCAGGCGCAGTGCGCCGATATCGTGCGCGCGTATCGCAACTCCGGAGCCTTTGGAGCCAAGCAGCCCCAGGGCTACCAGCTGCATCTGCCGGAGTCGCTCCAGCTCATGCCGCTCTACATTGTACGCTCTCTTTCGCTCTTGTCTGCTTGAGGGAGAGAGCAGTGGCTGACGGTTGGCTGGCATGTATCTATGTGTGCAGATGTCCCTCCTGAAAAACTCGACGCTGCGTGGCGGCACTGACCTGAACGTGGACGAGCGGGCGTTCCTGCAGTATGAGGTACGTGTGGCCTCATTGGCGATTGTATACTGGCCCCTGGGTGAACTGACCTTCTGCTACCTATGTGCGCGTATCTGCAGTTGAACAACATGCCGGTGGAGCTCTCGAGGGTGTTCATCTACCCGCGCATGTTCGCTCTGCACAACATGCCGCCGGAAGCTGGGCTTCCCCCCGCTGACGATCAGCCCAGTGCCGAGGGAAGCGAAGGTGCCCCCAGCGCCAAATCCGTCGTGCTTCCGCCGGTCATCAACCTGTCCATCGAACGGCTGCAGTGCGACGGCGTGTTCCTGCTGGACGACACGTTGAGCATCTACCTGTGGGTGGGGCGCTCGGCGCCTCCTGAGCTCCTGAGCAGCCTCTTCGGCGTGCCCTCCATGGAGGGCGTGGACTGCAAGCAGGTACGCGTTTGCCCTCTAAGAGTTCAGCTGTGCCGGTGGTGACTGGCGACTGGCGACTCTGCCTGACCGACTGACTGCTGCTTTCTCTGATGGATGGCGCTAACACCTGACGCTATCGCTCTGCTTTGTCTTGCCTTCTGCCCTGATCAGCTGAAGCTTCTGGCTCCCCACGACGAGACGAGTCGCCGCATCGACGCCATCCTGTCGGCCATTCGCGCCGAGCGCCTGCCCTACCAGAACGTGGTGATCATGCGGGAGGGCGACCCGTCGGAGGGCCGCTTCTTCTGGAAACTAGTAGAAGACCGGGCCAGCTTCAGCGGCGGCTCGTATTCCTATTCGGAATACTTGGGCCAGATCAGCCGCCTGAGTCTCGCGGGCGGCACTGGCGGGCGATAGATTGCGCGCCCGAGACGATGGCGTCCTCGACGGCCGGACGGAACGAAACGAACGGGAAAACGAACGGGACGCAGAGGAGCAGAGGCAGCAACGGACAGGCAGACGCGACGGACGAGCTGTTGGGGTGCCGATATGGTAGATTCATACACGAACGCCTCCCGAGGGCGTGTACTTGTGCGTTGCGTTGCCTTTCCCCTGGATTCTTCATCTCCGTCGATGGGTCCAGAGCCAAAGCCGGAGTTTGCGGTCTGCTATGCCAGACCTCAAGTCAAACTAACTGACCATGCGGCCGGAGTGCAGGGCGGACCACCGCGTCAAGGATCGCCAGCTGAAGTAATCCGCCTGTTCTTCTGGTGCTGGAGCGAGCGCCCACGTGACGGCCGGCGAGCGATTGCTTGCTGCCTGTCGCGAGCAGCTGCCGCTCTGGTCGAGCAGCAGGATCTTCTCCTGACCGTCGGCGAAGTAGCAGGCCGGCCCAGTAATCTCACTCGACTGATGGAGCTTCGCAGTCCGCCCCCGAGAGTTACTGCCCGCGCTTAGCGTCTTCTTATCTGCCGATCCGTAGATGAAGGGCGGAGACGCGCTCGTTGACGCAGGATGAGCCCTTGAGAGCCACACAACGCTGCACGAACTGCAACTCGACGAACCCTCCGCTTGCTTTAACTCGTTCTTAGTTTTTTCAGCAGCTGGCGAACAAATCGTCGCATGTGAGGCCGCCTTCGCTCCAGTAGCCGGTCAGCGTGTCGACGCCTCGCGGCTATTGGCCGGGCCGAGTCTGCGTCCAGAGGCTTCTCGGAAGTGCCCGGCACCTCGCTGAACGCCTCGAGAGCACGGTTCGCGGCTGGACGAGACGGTCATCCAGCGCTTTTCGAAGGTCTGTCCGAGAACGGAAGCCTGAAGCCAGTCGCTCCGGCGGAAGCAAGCAGTCGGCGGCCCGAAATAGTCGAATGCCCGGAGGCCGGACACCAGTCGTCTGGCCAGGCCACCTGTCCGCGGACCTCCTTTCTGTGCATGCTGCTCGCTCTCTATGTCGCTCTTGAAGGTTCAGAGCGTTGGACCTTGACGAGGCTCCTGCAGATGAGATTACATACGAGGACAGCCTTCGAGCAGCCTCCTGCTTGCGCTTGGCGAAGTTCCAGAGTTCAGCAAATCAGCTGGAGCTCCTCGCCGCGACAGCGGGTTCCACCGGCGAGAGGGGCTCTCGCTGCCACGTCGCTGGGTTCTGCGATGCGTGAGCTAAGCTGCCGCCGGTTCTGCTGGGCCGCCAGTTGTTGAATCCTCAAGCTCGGCGCACTTGGTTCTGCTCTCCTCGGAGCGGAGTTGGTCTCGCGTTTTCCTCCGTCACTTCACTCAGGAAAATGGCGGGCCCGCCTTCCAAGTACTCCCTCTTCTCCAAGCAATTCTTCACCCCAGGCTCGCGGGACCTCATGCGGATGCGGCACACCAACGTGTCGTTCGTCGACATGCCGCTGACCCCTGGCCAGGTCGAAGACTCGCTGTTCGCTCGCGAAAACGAGACCTTCTGCTGCGGAGCGTCCACCCCGATGGGGACGCCGGCCTCCTCTCGGGCCTCCGCGTCGCCCCGCACCCTGCGGGCCGTGCGCCAATCGCGCGACTCGTTCTTGTCGCTCAGCAGTACCATCTCCACCGCCTCGTCCTCTCAGCTCACGTCGCCTTTACCGCAGGACATCCGCGTCCAAGGCTGGATGTACTGGGCTCGCCAGGAAGACAGCAAGGCCGACGACAAGGCGCAGCGCTACACCAAGGTCTACGCCGTGCTGCGCAACGAGTTCCTGCTGCTGTATCGCCACGACCAGCGGCCGTCCAAGAAGGTGCGACCGTCGCCGCTGGTTCAGATCGCGGTGGCCAGCTCCCGCCGGTCCGTGCACGGCGTCCTGCACGTGGAGGACCCGTACGGAGAGAACATGGAGCTACATCTGTACCACCGGGAGGACTACCTGGCCGGCCGCCAGTGGGCCGAAGCGCTCGAGCAGGCGGCGGAGCTCACGTCTTCGCACTTCTCCAGCTTCGACGTGAGGGTGGAGGACCTCTCGCGCGACAGCATGTACCGCGGCACGCTGCACGACTTCCGCCTGCAGCGGGAGAGCACGTTCCGCCGGTCGGTGACGCAGATCAAGAATTTCAAGAGCTGGCAGTCGCTGCGTCAGTTCATCCCGTCGCGACTCTCGCGTCGCAAGAAGTACAACCGCACGTCGTCACCTTAAGACACGGACGGGTAGGCTTATTTATCAGATGAGGGGGCGAGCTCCTCTTCCCTCTTATGCAACGACAGGGTGGCCCGGTGCGTGTACCATAGGCCTCTCTCGCTCCGAAGGAAGAGCTCGTGACGCCATGTGCGGAAACCCCCCAATACACTTGACCAGGCTGTCATCTCCAAAGCACTTAGGACACTACGCATCCGCTTTTCTTGGGCTTTTCTGCATGCTTGGGTGTCGTGGACACTCGTTGCGGGAGCTCCTCAATGGCATGAGAGTTGTCGGCTCTGGAAACGCTCCCATTCGAGAAGCCCGGAGACGTCGTGAAGCGACTCATTGTGGCGTGGGTGATGGAGCTTCTGGCTCGGACGCTGCGTTGACTGGCCATCACCACGTCAGAGTTGCCCACGTGCACGCGGCTCTCTCTCTTCAAGTGGGTGATTCCCCACGATACGCTCGGCTCTTCCTCCAGCTTGGGCAGAATGCTTGCAGGTGGCGGATCTACCACTGCGGGTTCTGCTGCTACTGCAGTGTCCGAGTTATCGAAGATGGCCTCCTGGATCCTTCGGTCGGTCTCCGTTCGAGACCTCCGGCGACTTCCGGTTCTGGAACGTTCTTGGCCAGCTGGGTCGTTCTTGGGGACTTCACTTCTCCATGGGCTTAATAGGAGCTCTTCGTTTGCTACGACACCAGCTGATACGCTGGGAGTGACCTGCTGAAGGTCTGGGGCCGTCGCAGCGATGCTGTCTTTCAGGATCTGCTGCTCGAGTTTCGCCTTCAGGAGCTTGTTGGTTCGCTCCAGATTCTCCAACGAGCAGCGCAGATCCGTATTCCGGCTCCTTTCGGAGTCCAGATCTTGCTGGAGGTGCGTCACCTCGTGGGTTCTGTGCTCCAGCTCCTGCGTGTTCTCCGCCAGCGTCTTCTCCTGCACAGCCAACTGCTCTTTGCACTGCTCCAACAGCGCCGCTGCGTCCTCGTCGCTCGCCATCTTCCCCTTGCGTCGGCGCATAGACTTCTTCTTACTAAGCAGCGTGTTCCGTCCGTTGTTGTCGGCATCGAAGAACTGCACCGACCCATCGCCGTCGAAGAGATCGGCCCTTGACGACGCGCCCTTGAGATCCACTGCTCGAGACGCCACCTTGTTGAGATTGCTACTTGGCACGATGCCGTAGATATGGAACTCCAAGGGCACGTTCGTCATGTACGCCACCAATTCCGTCGTGATGACTTGCTCAATCACCACATTGAAGTCCAGCTGAGGGTCCACGGACGGAGACGACGTCGGCACGGACACGTGCTCCTCCGCTGCCTCCTCCTGACCGTCTCCACCACCCCATCGGTAGCTGACGTAGGCGTCTTTGCAGAGCTTCCCCGGGATGCCTCGAAGCCGCTCCACAAAGATATTTATTCGTAGGTTTTGCCCCAGGAAGTCGGCGAGAGTGGGGAGCTGCAGTGCTCCTACGTCCTCGGGACACGTCTCCACCAGTCGGTGCTGGCAGGCTTGCCACTCGTGCGACAGGACGGTGGGCGAGATCTCGCACTTGAGACTGCCACTGTTTACCCCCGCGTGACTGAAGATCGGAGTCGTCTCGACGATCTTGCAGCCGAACACGAGGCTGCGCAGGAACACGAAGCTCTTCCCGATCAGTTGCGGGCGAGGCGAGTCGTAGAACGGGTCGCAGTCGTCGCCATACGTCGCTTTCCAGGCGTCCTGATACGACGGCGAGCGGTTGTGCTCGATGAAGGCTTGGTACATCTCGCGCATGGCGTAGAGGTTGCCGTTGAACTGGTCGACATCCCACATGACGCAGCGAAAGGTGCCGGCTTCTTGGAAATTCACCTCCACTTTCAACTCGGCTCCGATGCCGTGACTGATGGCCACTTCTTCGTCTTCGAAGGACTCGCAAGTGCTGGAGAGAGCGGCGGGCGGAGGCCCAGAGGTGATGAGGCGGAGCGTGAAGAAGGTTTGTTTCTGCAGCTCATCGGCGATGGAGTTGGCTTCGTTCACCAGAGGGATCGTGTGCAGCAACTGGTCGTCGAACTTGGCTCGCTCCATGCGCTCCCGGTCTTTCTGGTGGCCCAGCACTTGCGCTTCTCGCATCTGTTTGTGAAGGGAGACCTCCAGCTCCTTCTGCCTGCCCACCAGCTCCTGCTGCTTCCGCTCGAACGAGATCTCCGCCTTCACCAGCTCTTCTGCCAACTTTGTCTCTTGCTGCGCCAGGTGCTCGGCCAGCCGCCGTTTATCCTCGTCCCCTTCGCTTTGCATCTGCGTTTTGATGGCAAGCTCCTTGGTTTTCATCTGCTCGTTCAGATTGAGCACCTGTTGCTCCCATTCTTGGCGCTGTCTGGCCAGCTTTTCTTCCGCGAGCCTCTGCTCCTTTTGCATCCTGAAGAGTTCAAGGTGGCCGCAGACAGCATTGGGTGAGTATTGATACACACTGGCAGCACCACCGGGAGGCAGAGCACGTACATTTCCTCCATCTTCTTCATGCGGGCGTCCATTTCGCGCTTCTCCTTCTCGGCCAGCGCTTCCAGCTCCAGATTGGCCTTGATCTGGTGGCTGTTGAGCTCTTTCATCGCACACTGCCAGTCAAAGCGCGATTCGTGCGCCAGTTCTGCGTCGGTGGGGTTTTCCGGCCGTGCCGACGGAATCACAACCTGTTTCACAGACCACAACCAGCCAAAGAGGGTCAGCGATCCGCCTCCAGCTGCCAAGCGTTGAGCAATGCTGCCTTTTACCCGGAAGATGTTGGAATTGCCGAGAATCAGGCGGTCGCAGTGCTGCAGCTCCACCTCCTCCCCTTCCTTCAGAGCCTTCGCATTGACGAACACCTTGGCCTCCCCGACCCCCTTGACGACGAGGGCGATGCGACCAGGTCCTAGGTCGCTGTGCTCTGGACCTTCCTCCTTCTCGACCGAGTCGTGGAGCTCCTGCCGCGTGATGACGCAGTGCTCTTTCTGGATGCCAAGGCCTCCGATCACAATGTTCTGCTCTTCTGCAGCGTCGATGCGTCCGATTTTGTTGGTTCCAGGGTGGAGGAAATACACCAACTTCTCGGACATTTGCTGGTCCTCGTTCAGATTCAGCAGATGAGGGTCCTTAACACAGCAAGACGGTGAGGTGTCAGCTTCGTGACTCATTGGAGTGTTCCGATCTGCAGGAGACGCACCGCCATTGCTTTTTCCTTGAGCTCGTTCGTGTTGCTGACCAGTCCGAGCACCTTGAGCTGCTCTTCGCGCTTCCGAGACAGCTCTTCCGTCTCTTTGAGCCGCTCCGTCCACGTTTTCTAGCGGCACAGACGCGTCAGTTCCCAGTCACGTGAACCACAACGGCAAGCACTCGACTCGCACCTCGCTTTCCTGGAGCAGACGCTGGTTTTCCTCCAGTTGCTCCCGAATAACTGCCAGCTCTTGTTCCCGTGCGGTAGTTATTGGAGGCGCGCCCATATCTAAACCGCCATCTGAGCTGTCGCTAAACCCTCGGGACTGGGGTCGGGCGTCCATGTTCTCCATCATGGACTTCCGGAGCGTCTCCAGCTCTTCCTTGAGCTGTACAGGACGGTTTGAGTCAGTGCTGCTGCTCATTTACTAAGCGAGAGGCCCGTTAACCGTGCCATTAAGACCACGCACCTGTCGGATGAGGATTTGGTTGGGATCTTCGTTCACGATGGCCTTGTTCTTGATCTGCTTGGCTCGATCCGCGTAACGTAGCGTGCTCAGCGTTTCCTTTGTAGAAGGCCAATACACTGTTAACCTCAATCCAACAAAGCGTTGTCAAACCCACACACGAGCGCCTCTCACTGAGTAGTTGACACTTGCGGGACTCAACGCAGCGATCATAATCGTCTTGGAGTTGCCACCCAGCGAGTCCTTGAGGAGATGTGTCTGAAGAAGAGGGGCAGGAATTGGGAGCCGTGAGTTCCTCTGCTTCGGTCAATGATCAGCGATGGGCGTTCGTACGAGCTTGGAGTTCCGATACGGGACTAGAATCTTTTTCTTCCCGTTCGCGAGGTCTGCCAATGCAGAGATGCAATTCCCCAAAGCCGACAAAGACTTCAGGTTGCAGTGAGGTTAGCTAGCAGTACTCTGCAAACTCCAGCGCCATAAACAACCGAGCGCACCTGGTTGATTGCAGCTCCTTCTTTCAAGCGCGTTCCGGTCGCCCCCGTGCTTGCCGCTCGCTCGCTTCCGGCCAGATCGATGAGGTTGATGCGACTCACTTTCTCCATGGGTTTGCCCGTGGTCGGATTGACTTCGGATTGCGTCACGATGATCTGGAAGATCGTGTGCGCTCTGGAGCTCGTGGCGTTCATGTTGGTTGACGCGGTTGTTCGCGCGAGGATCCCCGCATTCATCAACTGTCCACACCGAAGCCGAGAGATTGCAATGGTTCTTGTAAAGGCGAGTGTAAGCGGCCAGAAAGCCTAGCATTAGGAACGTGAACGAAAATGAAGGCGTGCGTACTCTGTCGATCTCCGAGTAAGTAGACACCGCACTTCGGGTTAGACCCTCAGCATACGGACCCTGACTCGGATGATCGCGGACCTTCAGGTTGTCAAGCGACGGGTTGAACAAGTCTACGGAGACACAACAGACGAAGCGGTCAGATAAAGGATCTGATGCTGAGCAGAGGTTCGCATCATGACGCATCAATCACCTTTCACGCGCTCGTTGTAGATCTCCAGCATGCTGGCCTCGACTTTGAACGTGACGCCCGTCTTGCTCTCTTCGATCCGCTGGAAAATCACCTCCGACGCCAGCGGGATGATGCCTTTGTCGCTCCCGTAGCCCACCATCGAAAAGGACTTCCCCGAGCCTGCCAACGATTTCAAGATTCAAAGCCACGCGTACGTTAATAGTCACTGAGAAGGAGGAGGAGACTGGAAAGCGCGGTTGTACCTGTTTGGCCGTATGCGAAGAGGCTCACGTTGAAGCCATTCCAAGCGTGTTCGAGAACCTGGTCGTAGGATGCTGTTGTCAGTCTGATACCCACGCCTGAAACCCAATAAATGGTCACCAACCTTGATGCCGATGTCGTTCCAGACGGTTCCTTGGGACGCATGCTCCGGATCTGTGGGCGGCGCGAAGCTGTTGTAACTGGATGGCGCGATGAAGGAGGCGTAAACGCTGTCAGTGACGTCCAATAGAGCGTTGAGGACGAAATGATAGGCACAATGAACCTGTAGTCGAAGGTGAAGCTCTTTTCTGCGTTGGTCTCCGGGTCAGTGATGATGGTCTGCTGCGTCTCGTTCACCATTCCTGTCCGAACTGGAGGTCAGCTATGCCAGCAACAGGGCGACTGGATACGGGGCGAGGGCAACAGCACTTACGGATGCATGATGTGCTGGCCAGAGCCTTCTCCCGATCGTTGAACGGCCGCACGCGCACGGCGACTTGCACGTTGTCGGACATGACGAGCAGATGCGGACGGCGTCACAAGGGCAGCGACGCAACGCGGCGTCTTCTAAATGCACATGACGGACCACCACTGAAACCGCTTCAACATCGATTGAGACTTGGGCATTTATTTGATAACACCTACACCTAAACAATGAACAGCACCGATTGGTAGAAATGAAACAGGGTACGCAATGACGGGAAAAGGCAGCATTTTGCTTCCTTCAGAGCGTGCAATTTTGCTTCAAAAGGGCAGACATTTTTCAATTTTTAGATGAAAAGCAGAACCTCGCGCGTCACTGCCACCGGTGGTATGCATGCAGTCAATTCCTGACCGCCGTCGTTGAGCAAGAATAAAGAGTCGCACAAGGTCGGATCCTTGTGGAGCGGTAAGTTGATTAACGAGCAAGGAAATTGTGCTTAGATGATGCTGGGTAAGCGAGTTTACCTGTAATCACGCTAGACAGCAGGCTCCTTCTAGTCCATGAAGCCAACACTCATCTGGCTCTTTCATCAGAAAGCCTCGTGATCTACTGAGCAGCACTGTCGACTGCATAATTGAATCATCGCCTCCATAGATAGTAGACGAGTTTCTTCGCTCGGTCTCGGCCGTCGCCGGGGCAATTCAATTACACTTCAAACAATACAATATACATGCAACAAACAGCGGTCAATTTATGAGGGCCAGACCACGGCCGCAAACGCAGACTGAAAAACTTCAACAAGAGACGTCTGCGAGACACCTGGTCAGGGGCAGTCGTATTATACAAAGCCTGACTACCGAATTCGGTATGATTGGTACCCCCCTGTAGAAATCTGAAAAAGAGGTATACATTTCTGGCGCATTGAAGTTCCATCTACCGTGCTACCTCTGTCACTGATTGGCAAAATCCATTGTCCCCCCCCCTTCCAGTGTAGCGTCGCCACACCCGTCGGAGCGAGTGGCAAGCATGCCGCGCCGCGATCAACGTCTGACGGTCAGGGACAAGCTGAAGATCCTGGTCGAGGCAGAACGGGGAACGGTAAGTGGTACAGCGTGAAAGCATGGCGTGCAGCCTTCTCAGATTCGGCGTTGGCGGAAGTTAAAGCCCAAGCTGGAAGAAACGAGAAAGAGAAACCCACAAGCGCACGCAACTTCCCCATGACGCCCTATATTGGCGACAACGCTCGACCGCGAAGTTGCCGTTTGGATTCGAGCGAGACGCGCGAAGCAGGTTGCGTTTTCAACTGACGATGTCATCACAAAGACTCTATCTATCGACGTGTCCTTCAAGGACGCGGAGCGCAAAGTGCTGTGACACTGAGTCTATCAGTTCCTCGCCAGGAACAATTTAAGCATTTGGCGCCGCACACACATCGGGCAGAAGCTCAGTGGGCCTCTACAACTGATTCGCGACGAGTTTGTGGAGACTGTCAACGAGCGCTTTCGAGCGGGAGGGATGCTGGATGGCCTTTCTCCGCCACTTGTTGTCAATGTGGACGAGACTGCTGTATTACATGATCAGACTGCCATCACTACAATTGCTCCAAAAGGAAGCTCCACAGTCTCCATCCGCGAAAGTGGCTGAAACTCGCAACGTCTAACTGCATGTGTCGCGTGTGCAGTGAATGTAGCCAAGCTGCCGCTTTTCCTCGTCTTTAAAGCCAAGCCAGAAGGCATTATCGAGAAGTCTCTCGACAAACTGCTGTCGGCCGATGTCTTTGGATGCTGCCAAGAAAATGGACGACCGAGGCTGCCGTACCTGGCTAGAACGAGTGTGGGCTCCGGATGTGAAGGGACACGTGTCGTCATTGCTCCTGCTGGATAAGTTCAAAAGCCACATGCAGTCTTCCTTGGCAGCTTGACTGGCAGGCGTTGGAACTGATCTGATGATAATACCCGGCGGGTATACGAGTGTACTCCAATCATGCGACGTCGGCGTCAACAAACTGCTGAAAGACAGCCGACGCGAGCACAACACAAGATGGGGCGCAGTTGAGAGGGAAAATCTACCAGCAGATGCTGAGGTGACTGTACCTCGTCGCGAGGGTATCGTTCCGTGGATCGCAGATGCCTGGGGTACCGTATCAATACAAAGTATCAGCGATACGTTAAAAAGATTGGCTTTGGGGGCCATGCGCCACCCGCAACACCTGCCCCAGCTTCTCCAGCCACGCATGTGACCGTAGACGGTGACGTCGACGCACTCGTAGAGGGGGTCCAGCATTTCACCTTCGGAAATGCTCCTCAATATCAGAGATCATTAGACACCGAATCACCCCTCCGTTCCACGCAGAGCGTCGTCGTTTCTGGCAATTGTCTGAGTTGCGGAGATCCTCCACGACTGTGGCCATCCTGTTGGCATATAGGTCTTGAACGCGCAGCAGACGCCTGGGGAGAAAGCCGGCGTGACAGGATTGCGCTCCATCCCGAAGCACGAACGCCTTTAGAGCGCTGCTAACCGTATCCCTCTCGCCCTCGACCACGTGTAGGTGACGGGAAAGATCAAACAACTAAATTTAAGAAAAACGACTTACTTTATGTTAAATTAAATTTTTAACAAAAAAACAGAATAACATTGTCCAATTAGATTCACTTGCAAGCTAATATCCTGTTGGACTTAGTATTTACCTCCGTTGCACTTCAAACGTATTTATTCTCTGAAGCATTTGCCTGAGTAAACTCACTACCTGGTGTACTTCATGTGTATTTTGTCCGCCGATGGTATTCAATTGGCCAGGTCTGCCTGTATGTGATAGATCATTTTGATCAAATCTGAAGGGGAGCATCATCATCCCAATAAGATTGATGTGGGCCACCTTATTTCCGGCCAGCAGATCTGCACCACCAGCAACCGCAGACCGCACAGTCACCTCCGCCATAAACACGCGCCTCCCTCGAAGGGGCTCAAATCAAATCCGCTCAGAATCGGAGTGGGGTTGACGGTGGCGGTGGGTCATTCGTTCCCTTCTGTGTCGCCTGCTCCTTCAGCATGCTCACGCTCGTCTCTGCGCCGCGCGCGCGGGCTGCGGTGCTCGCCGCCACGCACGGCCGGCGGTCGGTGCTGCGGATGCCTCCGCGTGTGATCCGCGTGCTGTCGACGCGCCCCACTGCCGAAGTGGCGGGCTCGACGGGCGTCAAGGCGTCAGCCACGGCGATGTTTGACGCGGCGGACGCGACGCCTCTGGTCGAGACGGCCACGGCGCTGACGCTGAAGGATCGCATGGAGATCTACAGCCAGCTGTCCAAGGCGCGACTGAGCGCGTTGGTGGTGATGACGACTGGCGCGGGCTTCCTCATGGCGGGCGGCCCCATCTCGTGGGGCACCTTCGCGGCGGCCACCGTTGGCACGTCGCTGGCGGCGGCGTCGGCCAATACGTTCAACCAGTGCTGGGAGGTCGAGCTGGACGCCAAGATGCACCGCACACACCGACGCCCGCTGCCCTCGGGCCGGATCACGAGGCAGCACGCGCTGACGTTTGGCGCTGCCACCGCCGCGGCCAGTACGGGCATCCTGGCGGCCGGATGCAGTCCGTTGGTGGCGTCGTTGGGCGTCTTCAACATTGGCCTGTATTCGCTCGTCTACACTCCGATGAAAACGCGCAGCGAACTGAACACGTGGGTGGGCTCTTTGGTGGGCGCGATCCCTCCCCTCATGGGCTGGGCCGCCGCCACCGGCACGTTGCTGGCACCGGAGGCCGCGCTGCACGCGTACTTGATGTTCTGCTGGCAGATGCCGCACTTCTTCGCGCTGAGCTGGCGGTCTCGTAAGGATTACGCCCGTGGCGGCTACAAGATGGTGGCGTGCAACGACCCGACGGGCTCCCGCAGCGCTGGGTTGGCATTGCGTTACTCGTATTACATGGCGCCGATCCCCATCGTGGCGGCGCTCACGGATGCCACGAGCTACATGTTCGCGGTGGAGGGCACGGTGGTGAACGCGTACGCTATCTACTTGGCGCACAAGTTCTACGCCAACCCCACGAACGCCACTGCGCAGAAGGTCTTCCTGGCGTCCCTGTGGTACTTGCCTGTCATCATGGGCTGCATGGTGCTGCACAGCCAGCACTGGATGGACGAGGAGGAAGTGGAGGCCAAGAAGGAGGCCAATGTGTGGCGCGAGGCCTTCTTGGGCGAGGTGGAAGGCTTCCAGCCGCTGGACTCCGCCGTGGTGAACGACGAGAGCTCCATGTCCGCGTGGGTGGTCTCCAAGGTGCGTGCCGTTCGCCACAACCTGCGGGATTTCTGCATCCACGAGAACCTCTGGGGCATGCAAGACGGCAAGCACCAGGCCGATGAGTCCAATGTGTTGTGCCCAGTGCATGTGGGCAAGACGGCCAAGGAGACTGTGGTCATCGCATCGCAGGCCTCTCGCGAGGACTAGCTACCAGTAGTATGAACTGTCCATACGAGAAAGAATCCTGTATGTGCAAGGAGAGAGAGCAGAGAAGAAAACGCAAGCAAGCCGAACAGCAGCCTACAGAGCTGATGCCGTTCATCGATAACACCAGAAAACAAAAGTTCAAGTCCATCTGCCAGTGTTTCAATTGAGCTTCTCCGCAAGTGACGGCCACGAACGCACGCCCCGCTCCGCGTCTATATTGATTCGGTATCCTTCCTTACCACTTGATGCCCAACGGATTGGACAGCTCGAGTTTGGGGACGGCGTGGTATCGCGTGTGCAGCACCTTCCGAGCTGCCTCCGAGAACGGCACGCCAGCCAAGTGCTTCTCATACACATATTTGACGGCCGGGTTGTCAGTAGGTGCGCGCACTCGCAGCTCCTGGAAGTGGCTGGTGGCGTTGTCGAGCAGCTCCGAGGCCAGCAGCGTGGACTTGGGCTTGACCTGCCCGCCGCCGTTCAAGCAGCCGCTAGGACACGCCATGATCTCCACGTAGTGGTATGGACACCGGTTCCGCCGGATCTTCGTCATGATCGACTGGATGTTGCGGAAGCCGTACGCAACGGCAAACTTGAGCACTTCCTGTCCTTCCACCACCAGCGAAACCTCCCGAAAGTCCGGGTTGCGCCCGGCTACATACTCCAACGGGCCGTCCACGTCCACATTGAACAACTCCTTGGCCGCGAACCGGAAAATGTGCTCAAGCTGGCCGCCCGAGCTGGCGTTCAGGCTGCTGCCTAGCACACTCGAACCGTCCTCCGAGATGCCGCTCAGCATGAGCTCTTCAGATGAAAGATCCGCAAGCTCGAGAGATGCGAAGTCAATCTCCAGCGCCTCGATCAGATCGATGATCTCCGTGGTGGCCAGCACGCAGTCGACGTCCTTCACCTGGTGCTCTGGGTCGAGGAAATCCTTCCGAGAGGCCTCCAGCTTCTTGTCAAAGCACGGCATGACCGCGACGTGGTAGACATCGCTTGGTGTGACTCCGTGCTCGCCGCAAACAAAGCGCTTGATCAGCGATCCCGCGATCTGCTGTGGCGATTTCGTGGTGTCGATGAAGGGGATGGCGTTTGGCTGTGTCTTCTCGGCGTAGCAGATCCATCCGGGACAGGAGGATGCCAGCATGGGCATCGCTCGCAGGGGGTCTTGCAGCGGGTTGGCAGTAGTGATGGGCTCCACAAATTCGACCTGATCGGAGGAGACGGCTACGGACGACGGCGGCCGTGCCCAGATCGTTTTCTGTTGGTTGCGGAAGCGGTGCAGGAACTCGGCGCGGGACTCGAGCAGCGCAAAGTCTCCGCTGCAAGTGGAGTCGATGACAAGATTCACCCCGAGTCTGCGGAACATGGCGACAAGCTTGCGGTGCACCACGATCACCGGCAGCGCAAAGTGTGCCGCCAGCGAAGCACGCGACTGCGGCGACAGAGTCACCACCACGAGCTGGTACTTCTTCGCGGCCAGCACGTCCAGCATCTCCTTATAGCTCTGCTGCGAGATCAACACGGTCTCTGCCGAGGTAACGCATCCGCTGCAGGCGAGACAGTCGTCCAGCGAGATCGTGGCCTTCTCCTGGGTGCTGGTTCGGATGATGTTGGGCTTGACCGCCTGAGGCACAGCCAAATCGTCCGCGAAGATCTCCGTCTGCAGCGTGATCTTGGCTAGTCCGCCCGTCTGTTGCGCACCGCTGTCTCGGCCATCCGACTGCTTGGAGTCCGTGGTGAACAGCGGGTTCACGCACGCCTGCGACGGCTGGATGTAGTCGTTCAGGTCGCCAAGAAACACCGATGCCTGCACGTAAGAAAGCAACAGAACAGCCACAAGACAGCGCAGTGACCAGAATGTGAGCGTGGAGATGGTGGTGGTGGGCGCGGTAGTGGCGGCTCAGCAGCAGCAGCAGCGCCGTGGAGGCAGCAGGCACGCAGTCGAAGAAGCGGAGCTCACCATGGTGCTGTCGGGACGGTTGCGTTTGTGGGTTTGGCCATTCAAAGTCTGTCCTTTCGCCCGCCCAACGTCACTCATCAACATCGATATACCGGTGTTTACCGATATGTTGTACGCAATCAAAACAACGCCGACATCATCATGGGTGAAACCCGTGGGTTTGGAAATTTAGATCTACTATACCGACGGTATCCGGATACCGGGTTGAGAGTTTGAGGCGGTTAGATACCGGTACAAATATATTCGTAATTTGTGTTTTTAAATACGCTGAAATTCCGGTGTCGAGAAATCCGGCACCGAAGTCTGAATCCGATGGTTTGACGCGCCTGAAGGATGATCAGAGAGTTGCTTGTTTGATAATCGAAAGAAATCAACATGCACGAAGAAGAGCTGGGGGACCGATGAGTTATCTGATGGGATTCACCGCCTCTGCTGATAACGCAGGTAGTCATCGATGAGGAACTGCCAGCCCGACACTGACCACTAGACTGCAGAAGCGCAGCGCGTATCGTCGCGCACCCTCGTGCACTACGCCATGCTGTCGCTCGTGTGTCCGCTGTACAACTTCGAGATCTGCATGCGCGGCTGGAAGGGCAAGGGCGTGCTGATATTCCTCACGAGCGCGGCGCTCGGGTATATGATTGAAGCCGTGCTGGTGAACAACATCAACGCCACGGCCATGCAGGAGGACTGGAGCAACTGGCCGTACCACGACTGGCAACTGCAGTTTATCTTCGGTGCCATCCCGCTGGTGCTGCTGGCGCCGAGCATGTTCTTCCTGCCGGAGAGTCCGTACTGGCAGTACCGTCGTCGTAAGAGCGACCACAAGGCGGCTGAGGTGACGTCCGTGCGGCTGCGCCAGCGACACGACGTGGGGGAGGAGGTGCAGGAGCTCGAGGACTCGTTCGTGGCCAAGGACGGCAGCGTGAACGTGCCGTTCCGCATCGTGGTGGTGGTGGCACTGCAGGCGGCCTTTGCGCTGTTTACATCTGGCGCGCTGCTGCGTCGCGTCAGCGTGCAGCAGGCCTCCAATCAGTTGGGCTCGCAGACGTCCAAGTGGCAGATCTACTACGGCCTCATGACGTTCGTGGGCGTGGTGCTGAGTCTGCTCACGGTGGACAACCTGCACCGCAAGACCATCTTCAAGGGCGTGCCCTTCTCGGCCCTGCTGTCGATCGCCGTCGGCGTGCTGAACATCGCCGATCTAGAGGACAACATCGTGAGAGATCGCGCTGTTCGTGGTGTTTGCCAGCGGCGCGTTGAGCCTCACATGCGGCGCGTGGCTCACAGCCATCGAGGTGTTCCCGCCCTATCAGAACGTGCGGTGCAAGGGCATGTCCTTCGCTGTCTACTACGCCGTGCAGGCCGTGATCTACGTGGCGGAGCCCTCGTTCACCACCAGCCACCTCATCTTCGCGGGCTCGTGCGTGCTGCTCACTGTGGCCATGTTCGCCGTGTGCGCCAGTACCGAGGACGGCGCCATCGAGCTCAAGCGCGAGGAAAAGATGCACGAGGAGGACGAGGCGGCGGCCGCAATGACGCCGCCGGGGGGCAGCTACCAGAACTTCGAGCCGCCCCCCGGTTTGAACAAGAACGACAACCGCCGCACACTCAACGGCTCTGCCGCGCTCAAGCCTGCTCAGTTCGACCGGTGCTGGAGGCCGAGAAATAAATTGTCGTTTCGAGAACGGCAATATATATGTATTTTCAGCACTCACGGAATGCTATTCACTATTTATTTTCTGTTGGAAGTCTCTTCCATAACTTAACTTTTCGGCTGTGAAACGTCATGGACGACTGGGCACCTTCCAGCGAGTGGTGACTCATGCGAACCACTGCTTTTTGCAGCTCGAGCAATCCTCACCAAACCTTTCTCGGTCTCACTTTCATTTTCCAACGTGTAACCCATCACCACCACCACTATGGTCTTTGCTCCCCGTCCCGCTCGCCCGGCGTTCACCAGCGTTCAGGTCTCCACCTTCTTCTACTAGCCGTACTGCGACCAATACGACAAGGCGACAGTGTACTTTCACTGTCGTTGCGGTACGGTTCGTAAACAGACCAACCGCAACGGCTACACCAACCTGATGCAGCATGTGCGCCGCGAGCACCTGGGCCACAAGGCGGCGGTGCTGGCAGCGACGACAGCTGAAATGGGCTCTCTGATGGGCTTCATCTGTCAGCCATCGCAGAACCTGTACAGCTGATTGGACTGGATCATCACCAGCAACTTGCCTCTCTCGTTCTGTGAAAATCGCAGTGGTGTCTTGACTGACTTTGGACACAACCATCTTACGTTCAACCCTGATATGTTGTGTATACAATTAGCTACACGAACCTGAACTACATTTGTGTCGAGTCTCTGTACGCTGCGATGGACAGCGTGACGGGGGCGGTCCATCGTGCTGGGATGCCTGACCACTTTGGCCTCATGATCGACGGGTGCAGTCACGCTCCAGAGCATTACCTCGCCGTGTTCGCGTGCTACGAAGTGAATGGAGTCCCGACGTTCCCGCTTCTCACCATGTCCCCCTCCGCAATGACGATGAAAATCTCTCAGTCCGGGGTACTCCGATTTCCTAGCTACAATGCTCTCGCGAGACATTGGAAAACAACTGGAGCAGTGCCTCTCTGCTGTTGACGACAATTGTCCCGTCAACCGTCGTCTGGTCACATCCCACTAGTTGGCTGTGCTAGTCACTGTCTCAACTGCGCTGTTCAAGGCAACATGGAACAGAACGACGTCGATTTGACCGCGGTTGAGACGCTGATGCTCAAGCTGCGGACGCTTATCCAATCTCGATAAGTAAGTTGCTCTTTTGTGCTATATTGAATGTACTTTTTCTAATTCTTGAGTCAAGTGTTGTACTATTTGAAATAGTTCGAAGACTAGCCTTCACCTTCACAGCCAGGACATCAGATGGGGTCCACCTTCACCATGCTCGACCGATACTTCAAATTGCTCGAGTTTCTCGACACGTGGACGTACTCACATCACCGGCATGTAATTGCCGCCTCCGGGCTCTGTTGAAGGAACTCAGGGACTTGGAATCCGTCTCCAAGGCACTGCAGGGCGAAACATCGACTTGAAGGATGTGTATGCGTGGTTTGATGGACTTATCGCCATCAATCCACATTATGTCAAACATATTGGTAAGATACCCTGCATTTTGTTTCGTGAGGATTTGCTTGCTATCCGGATCTCGATCTATTGTACAGGTCCCCGAGCTAAAATCGTCCACAGTTCGGACTTCGGATCAGGTTGCGTCCACATTCTCGAAGGCAAGGCTACGCGCTTGATTCGCCCCGAAAAAAACGCCTTGTTGCTGTCGCGGTGTCCAGCTTTGCACCTACGATCGATGAAGAGGCGCAGAAGGAGTCCTTTGTTGAGCGCCTGCAGAAATGCTATCGCATGGAGAACATCGAGCAGAAGTATGACCTTCTGGGGAGTATTCCCCCACGCCCAACGTCGTCGAGCGCTTCTTCAGTGTCGCTCGGACCACGTTTGGCCGGGAGTGACATAGGCTTCAATCTACCACGCTGGAGATGATTATGTTCTTGCATCATAACAGTTTATACTGGAATGCACAGACTGTTGACAGCATCATTTAGCGAGTGCTAACGAAGCGTTATCTGCCAGGTGGTACACACACTGCTACCCTCATTCCTTCCATTAGGAGAGCGTGGAGCACCAAGATCCCATTCAACCGAGTCAGAGACCTCAACTTCAGGGTCGGGCTCTTTCGCCCGACAGCGAAAGAGAACAGTGGTCCGTCAGTCAGGTGTGAAGACCTTCCTCCCAGGCCAATGAACGTTGGATGCTTCAGCCCCGCTCCACCCTCTCGCAGCCTCGCTCTTCTATGTGCCTTCTCGGCCGCAACGAGTAAACAACCGACCCAACCACCGACCAAGTCCCGCGACAATTTTGCTCTTCGCGCGCTACTTGCTGTCCAGGGAGAGGGGGCTTGTGCCTAAGCCCCCAGCGCTGGATCTGCCGCTGATCACGCTGCAAAAGGAGTTCGTCACTCGCTAACTTGGCACTGCCTCGTGCTCAAGCATTCCTTCGACCACTGACCCAACAACTTTCGCCGAAGTCGTCGACGAACCGATGAAGCCCATCGAGACCGACGAGCCTGTGAAGTCGTCGCTCAAGAACTGCATGGGGGCCAACAACCTGGCCACCACGTCGAACTCGATCGATCCGCTCAGCAACGCGGACAACTTGGCCGACTCCGGAGCGCTCAACGTTGTCACATGTGCTGAAGCTGAACCCGAAGAGTTCACTATCGTCGACGAGGCCGAGGTGGATGATCCCGAGATCCAGGTGGAGCGACCGCTGTCTGGTTGCACGAGTGTGGACATCCGCCTCAAGCAGTATCTGTGTTAGTGCGGCAAATGCCCGACCTACAAGTTCATCGCGCTCTGTTTCGCAGCGCCACGAAGAACTGGCGAACCGATCAGCAGAAGAGCGACCTCACCAAGCTGGCACAAGCCTTCTGCACCTATCACGAGGTCTTCGGTTTCCACTTCAGCATGATCGCTGCGGCCATCCAGATCCAGCACCTCTACCCCAACGTCGACACGGCCTTCGATATGCTCGTGGGACTGTACCACGCTCCGGATCTCTAACCGACCACTCGAGCCCTGTCAGGCCATGTACCCGTTCAAGACCATCACTCGACCTCAAGTCGTCATTATTTACTTCGGGTCGCTAGACGTCTTCATTATGTATCGGCCCAATATCTCAAGTAGCTGCCATAATTTACGGCTCGTGCTCTTCTTAACCCTTTCGTGACACACTTGCCTAAACTATAGTATACAAATTCAAGACACTTGCTTGTAAAAGGGAGCAAATTGCTCCCTTTGGCGAAGCCACGGTACTCTCGTTGAAGTACGACTCTTCACAACCGTACGAAGGAGATGTGTTTTTTTGGTCAGCAATGTCTGGGACTGTTCCATCTCTTGTAAAAGGGAGCAAATTGCTCCCTTTTACAAATCATTCCTATTGGCTAATATTGAATATATCGATGTAAGAGGAGGGCAATTCCGGCGATGATTGGACCAAAGGAGAACGGTACGCTGTACCAACGAATATTTCGTGAAACTTACGACGAAATAAACGATGTAACTTTCGTTGCAAGGAAAACGTTTGCGCACGTCTAACACATCACCGTCACGTCATCTAGCGCGAGCGGCCTGCGGCGACGGAGTTGCAAGCGCCCGCAGGCGTGGGGATCATGGGGGAGGTGTACAGCACTTGGTTGCAGCTGCTCAAATGGCTATTGGGCTTCTCATGGTTTCCACGTATACGAGTTCTCTGT
>MBAC02009373.1:0-10885 GCA_001712635.2 Nothophytophthora sp. Chile5
TTGAGGCTGGCGATCATGCCGACGCCGCAGCTGTCCTTCTCCATGTTCTCACGGTAGAGGCCCTTCTGCTGGAAGATGGCGCGCTTATCGGCGCCCTCGCCCGGGATGGTGCGGAACGACCGCCGCGGGAAGGAGGAGGACGCGCCATTGGCCCTGGAGGGCGCGCCCAGCGCCGGGAGGCGGCGGTGGAGCGCCGCGCGCGCGGAGGAAGCGGAGAGCGAGGAGGCGGCGCTGCGATGGATGCGGAACATGCCGAATCGGGAAGTGAAACGCAGTTGGCCGAACGCGCAAACCTCAAATCCGCAGCAGCGGGATGGCGTGCGATTCAAGTCGAGGCGAACCCGCGATTCGCTTTTGAATTGAGGTTGACTGAGAGATTGTATGTGGAGAGGACCACCAAAACCCCGATGAATTGAGCGTGATTGAAGGGGCGGGAAGATGCTGAAGTGAGGGCGGAAAAAAACGGGAACATAGATACTCCCCTTCTGGACCGGAATAAACAGGCATCTAAAGCGTGATACCTACGAAAATGTAGTTAGCTGATCCAAATAAGCGAATAATCTGGAACAGACGACGGAATCTTTGGTTCTTTTTCTGTGGGGTTTTAGCAGCATCAGAAATCTGCAGCTTCCTTTTAGAGCTCACTCCCAAAATCTGGGAGCAACAAGATACATGTAAAGCCGAACTGAGCCAAATCCCTGCAATTCCAACGCAAGCGAGCGGCCATTTACAAGCGCGCAGGTCTCCGCCATTCATTTGGGTTTGATACGCGGCGCGACACTTTATGGGTGGAAGCTCCGATGGAGATGGAGCGCGGTGTATTTGTTCTTGGAGGAGGAGCAACAGCAGGAATTGCTCTCGCTCGCTGTGGCTTGAGGGCGGTCGGTTGTTGCATGCCGATTGATTTCTCACGGCAAGCAGGCGCATCTTCCAAAACGCAGTCTGTCACCAAAGGGTTTGCGCAAAACACCACATGTTTCGCTATTGTCAAAACCAGGCAGGTTTCAGCGGAGCTCTTTAACAACAGCTGCCTACTATCCCATCAGGAACATAAAATGCAAACGCCGCGTAGCCAGTAAAATCGCACCTGGTAATACGGCGTTGCCACGCATTTCACCTGCTTTTGGAAACCCGTTAAAGAAATGAGTGGCGAATGCGGACCCCACGCTGGACTTCAAGCGAATCACTCGCTCGGGTCATGCGCGCCCATCCCCAAATGCACAGCGCGTCACCAGGTGGCGCCAAGCAAAAGCTTCAGGTTTGTATGCACGTGTTTCGGGGGAGGACATGCCCAGCCATCCGCGTCCCTTTTCTTGTTGCTTGGGTGGGCGTTGCGTTATCGCGATTGGACAAACGCCGCCTGCAATCGCCTGGGAAACTGCACTTGGTCGGCAGTCGCCGTTGCTCGCCACTTTGGAATCCAATTCGTCTGGCGCGACGTGCGCTCGCCCTTTGACTACCAATAGGTCTTGGGAGCGAGCTGCTGGCGTTCTCGACGGTCTCCAAGACGCCGCTCTGGCCTCGAGCTTTGTGACGAAAATGGAGATGCAAGGAGATCGGCGCAGGCGATTGGTGGCGATGCAGGCACGACTTTGCGCTGGCAGAGTCTCGACACGGATGGGAAAACCCAGCCAAATCAACGATAGCTGGCAGCGCAGCAGGGCCAAGCGGCGAACGCGTACTTCAGCTTCAAGTGCGACGATGAGGAGGCCCATTGACCTGTTGCAGAGCAAGGAGCTGCGGCTTATGGACTGAGCACGAACGCCTTGAAGTTGCAGTTCCCGTGCTTCGCTCCGTCTATTGTATCTTCCATCTGGCGCATTGGCCTCGACTTCGCCAGGTAGTCGCAAGACAACACGGAGGAAGGGAGTAGAGCCAGCAATGCTTCTTCACCTTCAAGTGCGACGAGGACGAAGGTCAACCACCTGTGACAGTCAAGGGATTTGCGCTGTGCGTGGCCGCCTTGTCTACCGCTTACCGCGTTGAACTTGCAGCTCGAACGCTTCGCTCCGTCTATCTTCCAGCCAGCCAGATTCACCTGAACGAACCGATTGTTCAAGTTGCAGCAGCTAGAAACAAGCCGGCGACAGATTCACCCTCGGCCTCAACTTGAGGCCTTCAAGGCGTGAGTTTCCGCGTCCCAGCCAGCACGTTGCCTGCAACTCTTTGAGGTGTCGGGTCGCAAGCGACGCAAGCTACACCATGCCTCGAAAGGTCGCTGGCTGATTGGGTTTTCTGGGGAAATGGCTCCTCCCAACGACGACAACCGCTCATCCGCCAGATCGCAAGTGGATCTGCTCAAGGGGTCGCGTTGGCGTCGCTTCCCCGGATTCCAAAAAGATCTACCAGGCGACCTGCTGCAGATTGGAATCCTTGCGCCGCCAAGCGAGCAGTGGCACTTGGCGATTGCACGTGTGTCTTTCGTACCTTCGACGTTGAGCCGAGTAACCGCTGCAGCGCGATGCCAAGCAAAGCCAGCGACCCCAACGTGCCGATGGCGCCGACGCCCGCGATAGAAGGCGTCGACCACAACGGCCTCGTCGTGGGGAAGTGGAAGAACGGGCTCTTCGGCTGCTACACCGCGTGCATCCCGAATAGTACGCCCACCGATCGACTGATCCGCGGTTTTAGATCAAGGAATGACCTGTATCTAACGCACGTGTGATTGTGTCATGATGGTACCTGCTTGCTATAGCATTCATGGCATTTGTGTGTCCTGGAATCTCGATGGCGCAGATCTGCTCGCGTCTGGGACTCGCCAACTTCTTCGCGGTCATGACCGCGTATCTGTGCGTGTATGTACTGGCGGCAATCGCCGCCGCGACTGACATTGACGTGGTGAGCACGCTCACAGCGATCACCGGCGCGCTGGCGATCCTGTTCACGATCCGCATCCGGTTTCGCATGCGCTACCTGTTCTCCATCCCCGGGTCGTTCGTGGAGGACATCGCGAGCTCCATCTGCTGCAGCTGCTGCGCCATCGCGCAGATGGCTTCGCACGCCGAGTCCTTCGAGATCGGCATGTGTGCCATCGCCCCACGAGCGACGCTGCAGGGCTACACCTTCGGATAAGCGGATGCGTTTGCATGATCTCAATACTCAATTTTCTGATTTAGGATCAGATTCGTCAGAAACCCTCCGAATCAATCTCTCTGTCCGGATGGAAATGCGCATATTAAGATGTGGCTTCCATGGGTGTCATACAAAAATGCATAATATTTGAAGTTTGGGAAACGTCGCAAGGCACTTCAGATAGGATGCAGCATGCCGTGTGACTTGCACAAGTTCTTCCTTGTTACAACTCAATTGAGCAACAAGGAAGAAGAAGAAGATGGAGTCCCAGTCGCCTGCGGCCAAGGAGGAGTACATGGCGGCGTATACCAACAAGCTGGAGGAGGAGGGAGCTGGTGCGGTCGAAGGCACGGACCGCAATGGCATCAAGCTGGGCCGCTGGGCGGTCGGACTCTTCGGCTGTTTCGGTGACTGCATCCCCAACGGTACGACCAAACTCAAAACAGCAATGCTGGCCTCTGTCTCTTGCTAAATTGAACATCTGCACTGGTTTGCTGCGCTTACTACGCAGGTTGCATGGCGTTCCTGTGCCCGGGAGTGTCGGTGGCGCAGATCAGCGCGCGACTGGGCCTGGCGCGTTACTCGCTTGTGCTTGGCGGCTTCGTGGCGCTGTATCTGTTGGCGTTCCTCGCTCTCTTGTCGGACGCTGGAGTGCTGAACTTCCTGTGCGTGGCGGCGGCGGTGGGTACGGCGCTTGGCGTCGCTCGCCTACGCACCAAGACGCGCACGCTGTTCTCCATCCCGGGCAACATCCTGCAAGATGTGGCGAGTGCGATCGTGTGCGGCCCCTGTGCCATCGCGCAGATGGCGTCGCATGTGGAGGCCTACCACCCAGGCACATGCTCGTTCCGTGCGCGCTCCACGCTCGAAGGCTACGTGCGTCAGTGAGCGGAGAGCTCAGTGACTATCACGAGGTAGTCGCGCAGTCAGTCAGTCGGACAGGCACGGAACTCAAGCAAGCACCAATTCACAGCAAGCAAGATTGAGGAAGAGGATGCATGTGCTTGCAGCTGATGATGCCATTCAACCATCCGAGCATTTTGCATTAGCGCTGTTGTGTGATTCATGATGATTACGAGTTGCACCGTCAGCAAGTGATTATCAGCTTTTGCGGAAAATGCGATCTCTGTCTGTGTTTGATTGCTCCATGTGGCTCTGTACTCTATCACGAGATGACCGATATGAAGCGATTAAATCAGGACGGAGAACTGCATTTCGTGCTGAATTTATCCTTTGCCTCGCTTTGGTGGTTGACATGCGGCATTGTCGAAGAATCCTCCATCCACCAAAGAGCAGACCAGTCCAAACGAGGAAGCATGAAGCAAAGCGAGCCTCTCCAGTTCCAACTGCCAATGGCCAAGGAAAGCAGCGCCGTTCCGTATGCCATCCAAGTAGAGAAGGAGGTCGCCATACTTGCTGCCATGCCTTACGGCGACGACCTAACACGGGGCCACTGGAAGGTCGGGATGTGGAGCTGCTGTGGCAACTGCGTGCCCAACGGTACGCCAATGCATTATTGCAAAAGCTCTTCGTCCTCCTTCCCAATCGGCTTTTTGGTAACGCGTGTGTCTTATGCCTCGCAGGTTTCATGGCGTTCCTGTGTCCCGGGATCTCAGTGGCGCAGATCAGCGCCAGAATCGGGCTCGCCAGCTTTCCGCTTGTGCTCGGAGGGTTCGTGCTGCTCTACTGTCTGGCACTGCTGGCCGCCAAGTCGCACTCGCATCTGTTGAACTTCATGACCTGTGTCGGAGTAGTGGGCGCTGTCATCGGCGTCGGATGCCTGCGCTTCAAGATGCGTAAGCAGTTCTCCATCCCTGGAAGCGTCACGCGAGACCTCATGAGCGCGCTGATGTGCGGACCCTGCGCCATTGCGCAGATGGCGACGCATGTGGAGGCCTATGAGCCGGGCACATGCTCCTTCCACGCTCGCGACACGCTTCAGTGCTATGAGCGCCAGTAACAACAACAATCCAGCAACCCAGCAACTCAGCTCAGCGGCCATTACATGACCTAGCAGTAAGCAAATTAATGGCACGACAGAGAGACAAAAAGCTGCCACAAAAAGATAGATACATGATGCATTTGCCGTTGTTTGCTCACCTTTAGGCCGTGGCTGTTGTCTTGGATCCCTAATAAGACGGCGCTTGGTTCCCGAACGGCATGGTTCGCGGATTGCCGTCTTTGTCTGTGAAAAACCACTGCTCAATGGCTTGCAACGCCGTCGGCGTCTTCTGGACACCAGGATGCGGTCTTCCGGAACGCCGAGGTCTTCGCGGACCTGGAGTAGGCTGTCGCTGTTTGAACGGGAAAAACTGGCGCGATGTCGTCCCCGCCGCTTCCTCTGGAGGCGCATCGCCTTGAGTCGGAGCGTCCGTTTGTGATCCTGGGGTCGAGGTTGTTGTGATCGGCATCAACCAGTTTGCTAATCTATCCGAGAGCGAGTTCACCTGCTTCTCGGTGACAACGACGCGTTGGCGCTTGGCATGCGGCGCCTCGTGCATCTCCACGTTAACTGCGCTCTCTCCATGCTCACGTTTGCGCATGTTCGGCGGGAAAGAGTCCACGACAGAGAAGCGGGTCGACCGCGATTGCTCCGGAGCCAGCTGTCCAGGCATCACTTCCTTACCTTGCAGCGGCTTGGGCGACGCCAGACGTTCCAAGGGAGCTGGCGGAGGGAGCCCCATGAGATGCTGATGTCTCCCGAGGAACAGATGCAGCTCGTTTGCTTGGTTCTGCAGCAATTCCAGCTCCAGTTCCAAAGCTGAGATCTGCATAAAACCACCCGCACATCCATAAGGAGGTTGAGTCAATAAATCTATCAGTTGGCATGCAAAGCGGGTGGCAAACGGCAGGTATCTGGCTTACCGGAGAGCGATGGAAGCGACAATTGAACAAGATCTCGCTGATGGTGGCCTTGTCGTGCTTGGACAGCACGTGCCACTTCTCCATCGCGCGCTGGTCTTGCAGTCGCGCGAGCGGCATCATGCATGTGCCGATCAACTCGTCTGCACCAATCTGCAAGCATTAAAACCCAAATCACTCAGTCACGCGGCTGCAATCTGCAAACAATCGGCAGCTTTAGACGACAGACAGCTGTTAACGCACGCGCTCTTCCTGCATGACGTCGAGACGGAGCGTGCCAACGGCCGCCGGGAGGCCCTCGAACACCACAGCCTCCTGCCAGTGCGGCGCGTATTGTACAGGGCGCTTGGTCGTCACCTTCTGCTCCATAACAGTTGGTGTCGGCGCTTCTGAGTCGCCTGCTCCTCCACTCGCCACCTCCACCGTCACCCGCACATACGCCATCTTGCCCGAGAGGAAACCAGCCTTAAACAACATGTTGCGACCGCCCTCGACCTTCAGTTCCAGTCGCGCCACGCTGTGGCCCGAATCCAGTCGCTCATCCACGCCCGTGTGCGGGTTGTACCGCAATTCGTGCTGCAGTTGCCGCAGCTGCGCGTGTTTGCCGGCGCGCGCCTCTTCCAGCCGCCGGATACGCGCCGCCACGTCCTCCACCGCGCTCATGCTGACGCCACCGGAATGGGATGCGGCGCAGCGGGGCGACTAAGAATAGCGGCAGATGGGATGGCGCACTGAGCTGTCACCTGTCGCCGGCGGTTGGAGAATGCGCGCACTCACCCGCACCCAAATGTGGGCGGAAGTCTATCCGGAGTGTGGGTGGGAGTGCGGAAAGGATGAAACGGTAGCCCGTGTGTTGCCTTTACAGCTCAACCTTTGAGAACGAGTTGAAACGTGATATGGAATATATACTGGATTTTCAATGGAATCATGTTACGAAGGTCGATGCTGGCGTAATGGTTAAGGAAGTCTATCAATGAAGAGGGGTATATCCGACTATGGAGGTGTGAAGACTGAACGGGTTGCTGATGCGCAAAGGGGGGTTCGACCATCACTCCGTTTGCTGACGAAACCGGTATTTTGCCACACAGAAATCCGGTTCAAATATTCTTCATGTGTTCAGAAACCGGTATTAGGGTATTGCAATCTCTGGAGCACAAATAGTCTGATATAATTCTCAGATCTTTCGACCAGAAGCAGAAATAGTACCAGCAATTTGTGCCAAGGTTAGGAAATGGTCCCGCGAGGTTTTTGTCCAAACTGCTCGCAAGCGGTTGGGGCAATTCTCCTTCAACCATTGGTGGAAACCCTTCAAAATTGCACAGAAACGCTTCTGCATTGGCTACAAACCGTCAACCTCTGGCCTCCGTCCCCATCTCTCCGATTTCCAGACATGTGATTCGTCAAAATAGAATCCAAGCACTCTCATTCGCTGAAAAGGCGCTTCCGTCGCAAAAACATGAGGGCGGTTCTGCTGGTCTCGCGCCGGGCGAGCGCCCCCCGCCCCCCATTCTGCGGCCCCCACTACCAGAAATCCCGTCCAGGAGAGCCCTTCGAGTCGTCGTCACCATGCCCGGAGAAGCCAAGCTCAAGACCACGCCGCTGGACCCTCGGTTCCCCAACCAGAACCAGTCGCAGCACTGCTGGTACGTGGCATCCCTCCCGTCTGTGGCGTCGAATGCCGTCGTTGCGGTGGTCAGACGCGTGAAATTGACCGAGTTATGGCGTCTTTTGCATGTGGAATCGCGGTTGTAGGACTCGTTACAACGAGTACGTGCTCTGCCTCAAGAACAACGACGGTGACGACGACGCGTGCAAGACGTACTTCCAGTACGCGGCGTCGCTGTGCCCCAACTCGTGGGTACGTCTCTCTCTCTTTCAGTGCGCTTTGGATGGCGCTTGCTTCGGATGGCGTTTGCTTCGCTTTCGCAGCCAAACGACTGACGTTTTGCGGGTTTCTTGGCGATTCAGATGGACCGTTGGGACGAGCAGCGCGAGGAGGGCACGTTCGCCGGCGTCCAGTTCTCCAAGGAGTAAAGTCGCCGCCTCTCGTCGCCGTTTTCCTTGCCTCGTGTCATGTGTGAAGGCCAGTCGGTCGTCGGGTAGGCTCCCGGAGCTTCGGGAGACTGACTGTATGGGCGAGCTGCTGCCACGACTTGAGCAGTCCACATGTCCATGTCGCTGCGCTGCTTCCGCCCATTCCCGCCTTCACACTGTCCTCTCCTCCGCCCAACGGCGAAGCTCTCAAGTTGATCATTAACCAAATAAGAAAAGCAGAAAACAACACCAACAACAGAGATACTGGCAACTCCACATGCCGCTTTGCCTTCCGCTTCCTCTCTCCAGCCCATCGTGGCGGCTGCGCGCTCTCTTGTTCTCCCTGTGAGCGTTGAGCCGTGCATGGCAACCTTCCCCATGTTCCCCAGCCAATTAAATTCTTAGAACAGTCTCCCTACACATTTCCAAATCGCTTGGTCATCAGCGACGATCGCCCTCCTTCGCTCCTCCCGCCTCCTTCACCACGATCCGGCCTCGCTCCTCCGCTCTACGGCTTCGTAGCCGCTGTCTTCGCTCGTCTCCACCCGTCGCCACAGCCAATCGCCGTGATCGACGCTGTCTAACGACGACTATGAGCGACGAGACGAAGCCCAAGCCGATGCCGAGCGCGCTCACGTTCGACGTGCTGGCGCGCCACCATCGCGCACGCGCCTCTACGCTGACGCTGCCTCACGGGGAGGTGCGCACGCCCGTGTTCATGCCCGTGGGCACTCAAGGCGCCATCAAGGGCCTCACGTCGCCGCAGTTGCAGGAGCCGCCCATCGATTGCCAGATCTTACTGGCCAACACGTACCACCTGGCCTTACGACCGGGTACTCACGTGTTGGCCCAACTGCCTGACAAGCTGCACGAGTTCATGCAATGGCCGCGTAACGTGCTCACAGACTCCGGCGGGTTCCAGATGGTGAGTCTCTCGCAGCTTTGCGAGGTCTCGGAGCACGGCGTCCAGTTCGAGAGCTTCGTGGACGGCTCCAGCATGGTCCTCACTCCGGAAGCTTCGATCGCGCACCAGAACCGGATCGGAGCGGACATCATCATGGCGTTAGACGACGTGGTCTCCAGCTTATCCGATGACGACGAGCGGTTCCGTGAAGCTTGCGCTCGGACTGTGCGCTGGCTCGATCGCTGCATCACTGCTCACGCATATCCGGAGCGTCAGAACCTCTTCGGGATCGTTCAAGGTGGGCTGGACGTAGCCCCAGGCGGGTTACGCGACCAGTGCCTCGCAGAGCTCATCAAGCGAGACTTGCCGGGCTACGCTATCGGCGGGTTGGCAGGTGGCGAGTCCAAGGAAGCGTTCTGGAAGGTGGTGGCTCGGTGTACGGCTCAACTACCTGACGATAAGCCTCGGTACCTCATGGGCGTCGGGTACCCTCTCGATCTCGTCGTGTGCTCGGCTCTAGGCGTGGACATGTACGACTGCGTGTACCCCACACGTACAGCTCGCTTCGGCACCGCTATCGTCCCTTCCGGCCTCTTGAAGCTCAAGAGCGCAGCGTGTGAGCACGATGAACGGCCCATCGACGACGTGTGCGAGTGTTTCGTGTGTCAGAAGTACTCACGGGCATATCTACGACTGCTACTGAAGAAGGAAGAGACCTTCGGAGATGCAGGAGAAGCTACGGGAGGCATTGGAGCGCAACTGGTCACGTACCACAACGTCACGTACATGTTGACCCTCATGCGACGCCTTCGAGAAGCCATTTTGGCCGGGACTTTCGAGGAATTCGTGCAGACGTTCATGCTCCAGCAGTTCCCCACGCGCGAATACCCGCAATGGGCCGTGGACGCCCTCGCCGAGGCCAAGATCTCGCTCGATTGAGCCCTTCAACGCGCCATCTCCAGCCGCGCAGGGCCGCATAACGATAGAGAAGACGTGCAAAACCCATTTGCTTTCTTGCAACATGATACTCTTCCCCTTTCTCGACATGGAGCCACTACACTATACTATCGGAAGGTCCAGTCGTCCGAGGACGACCGGAGCCTTGGCTGGCTGCACTGGAGGGGGCTTTCTGGCCGGGTTCTTGGAGATCGAAGCGCGTTTCCTACTCTACGGCGGCTTTGGACATGCATACACACACTCAGGGAGGGAATCCAAACCATGCAGGCACTTACACACACATGGAGGGCCCCCGCTCTCTTCCCGCAGGATCGGAGGGCTGGCTGATGGCTGAACGCGCTCAGAAGCGCTGGTTCGGGTGGTGGGGGAGGCCTCCCATGGACGACAGCTGCAGCTGGTGCTGGCGTTGCTGCTGCTGCTGCGGGGTCAGCAGCGCATAGGTCGCTGCTCCAGTGGCCGACGGGTTCTGCTGCGTGTTGTGAGGGTAGTTGGGCTCGCCCCAGGACGTCGCGGAGCTCTGCGCGGCCAGATTCTCGTCCAACGCCGCGCTCTCCAGCAACACGTCGATGTAATCCTTGGGCTGTTGCTGCTGTTGCGTCGGCTGCTGCTGATACGACGCCGCGTGTCTCTGCTGGAGCTTCTGATGCTCCGACGCGTGGGAATAATCCATGATGGAGATGCCGTCGAAGCTCGACATGGCCGCATTCGGGTCGCCGAACTTGAACGGCAGCATGGGCATCAACTGGCCACTCTGTGGGTGATACGAAGCCGACGACGACGAGGATTGAGGCGGCATGTGGCTCGAAGCCGGCCAGCCGCCACTGGCCGGTGGCTGTAGCTCGGGCTTGGTCTCCATTGCTCCGTAGCCCACGCCTCCGCCGAAGATATTGGAGTGGCGCGTCATCTGCTGCCGTTGCTGCTGATACGCGTCTTGCATCAACGTGTCCGACGTGATGGGGAGAACGGCCGACGCGTCGCTCTTAACATTGGCCGCTTGTGGCATCGAAGAAGCCGTGGAGGATGTCAGGAAGTGGCCGAATTGGCCCATCATGGCCG
>MBAC02009378.1:0-18701 GCA_001712635.2 Nothophytophthora sp. Chile5
TTCACCTTGCAAGCTTCTTCCCAGAATGCTCCCCCCGGTCAAGCTCCCACATGGCTACAGTCACCATCACTCATGTTTCAAGCTACCATCATTCGCAGCTGGAGCTGAAATGGGTGCATGTCCACGAACCACGACCTATAAGAATTGGGACGCCTTCTTACGCCAGTGCCATTTCCACATTTGCATTCCCTCCCTACCGCTCTCAATTCCAGCCAGCAGCTATGGAGACCATGCAGTGTCAGATCTGCTTCGAGGGCTCCAATGAAGCGGAAATGGTGACGCGTCTCTGCGGCTCCGAGTGCTCGGCGCAGATCTGCCAGCCGTGTCTGGCACGTCACCTCCAGGTCTCCCTTGACCAATTCTACCCTGGACTGCTGCCCAAGCTGCGCTGTCCGATCTGCCTCACCTTCATCTTGCGGGAGCAATGGACGTCTCAACTCGGCGATCTGGCCACCAACCTGTCGGTTAGGTACGAGAGCCTGTGCGAGAAAGCGTGCAACTTCTACTCGCCCTGCTGCCATAAAGCAGACTACACACATCTCCCGGATTTCGACGAGGCATTGGCCTCCACTTCGATCGAGAAGCCACAACTGAAGGCAGACGAAAACAAGGAGAACGAGGAGGTCGACCACGTCCTGGAGGCACTACTCGCCGCCGAGAAGGGCCCGAACTGGCGCTTCCCGGAGCTGTGTCGAGACTTTTGCGCCTTCCAGCAGGACGCCAGCTCCGTCGTGACGGCGTTCTTGGATCGCGACTTCTGTGCCTTCTCACAGGACGCCAACTCCATCGAGGCGGCGTACTTGGAAAGGGTCTTCTCAGCCGAAAGCCTCGAGGGAACAGTGGTGGATGCCGGCAAGGTGTTCAGCAAGGCGCTGAGTCGCATCCGCGACCCAGAGCGACGCGCCACCCTGCTGCTCTCGTATTTGTACAAGTATCCAGCCACTTTCACTCGCTGTTGCGATCGAGCCGTGTGTTTCAACTGCAAGCGCGCCACCGACCACAAGGTCTGTCAACGGAAGGAGGAGGAGGCCTTCGAAGAAGAGACGTGTATGGTGCAGTGTCGGCAATGTCGCGCTTCGATCGTGAGGGTCGAGGGCTGTGACACCGTCATCTGCCTCTGTGGGTTCTCCATGAATTGGGGTGAAGAGCTGACTTTTAGGAAGAAAAATCGGCGTCATCTGATCCCGGTGGATATGTTCGATCTCAAGCGGTTCAAGGAGTGGCAGATTTGGCACGCGGATTTGCAGCGCTGGACCCGAAGGCTTCAGCAGCGCATTCTGGAGCTCACACTCCGATGACTAATGCGTTCCCGACCTGCGGTGCTGTCGAAATTCCGGTCTTTCGCGGCCAGACTCACCTGGAAATGTCGCTTTCGGAAAGTACTACCTGGAGTGATGCGAGAGGCTCGTAGTCGGATTCAGCAGCGCTGTCGGAAGGTTCTGATGTGCGAATTGATGACCAAGGGCGGCGTTCAACTGCGTGCCGTTGTGGCCAGGTACATCGCGTGGCGGAGGTTCCGGAAGTTCCAGATTGGCCTCGAACTCCAGTTGTTTTGGGCGAGACGACGGCTTGTTCATCCCTGGGAAGACCAGGAACTCTCGCAAATGGAAGCTGCTCTCCAAGCCATGGGACTGTGAGAACCCCTTTAGCTAAGCGGCGATAGAGAATGGCGTAGTTAAGTATAAGAAAGATGCAATAGAGGATCGACACGATTGTAGGAGGCGTATACTTGCGTATGCTCGTGTTTGAAGTGCGTGGCTCAATCTGCTGCTTCGGATCTTGGGAGATCGTTCCGGGTCAGTTGAATGCCTGCAGGCTCAACGGACTTGGATGGGGAGGCTTAGAACGTTTCCCAGCCGCCGGTGGACGCTTGGCTTCTGTCGAAAAGGCAGGAACAGCAGCAAAGCATTGTCAAATCCTCTCAACACGTCAACATTGGCCGTGCATACAAGGGCACTTACGTGGAGCTGGAGAGGCCCAGGAGGTCGGCGTCCCCACTGCTGGTTGGCTTGGGTGCGTCCGACCACGCGAACGGGTCGCTGCCGCCGTCGCTCTCCTCGGCTTCCGCCGTGTCCTTGCTCTTGCGGGTCGAGTTGATCTTGATCCGGATCGTCTGGCCTTCCTTCAGCGAATAGTCCTTGGGCGTGGCGGCCGCCGGGCTCTGGAGCTGCGTCTGCTCCCGCTGCAGCTCCCTTCAAGGCCAAGCAACATCCACTGGAAGGTGAGACGCCGGGTTCTATCCACTCAACGTGGCAATACGTGTATGCATGTAGTATACTTGGAAAAGTCGTCGATGGCCACGTTGAAGTCGAAGGCGTCGCTGCGGTTGTTGAAGGCAATGCCGATGAACGCGTGGCGGCCTGAGCGGTGGAGATAGTGAGTCAATACTGCGCGAATACAGGGATAAAGCACTGCGATTCGATGGCAATCGCCTACCGGAGGCGCGATCGACGGCACGTAGCACAAAGTACCGACTGCTATCCACCACTAGACTCCATTCAAGCAACCATCAGTACACTATAGCGTGAGATATACACACACGTGAGGTTTGAGCGTCAGGAGAGACCTTTCTGGACGGCAGGTGGGCCGCCAATCTTGATGGGACAGGCTGCGAACAACACGCCCGTGTTGGGGTCCTTGAGCTCGATGAGCGCGTCGTCCCCGATGGACGAAACCTGCAGACGGCCGGTCCACGCCGGCGTACTGGGCCACGAGTCCGCTCTGTTAGAGAGGCATAAGAGCAAGGATAGTGTCAACGTGCTGACCAAGTGCGTTTTAGTATACATGCCGTGTAATTTTGAGACCTGTGGCCGGCAGCGGAGATCTGCGGCGGGATCTGGAAGACGAAGACCTGGTTGATCGTCGCCAACACACGCTGCACATCTGCAGATTCGCACCTTGACGTGTGAGTTGCCCAGCGCAGCGGACTCCTTCAGCGTCGTAGCAATCCCTGAGGGACGATGGACGTACCGACTTCAGCCATAGTGGAGGTGGGCGGTTCACTTGCTTGCAATCGGGGGACGGGGGTTGGATGTGGTGAAGTGACGGAGGCTTAAGCATTGGAGTTCGCTGGGACAGCAGGATCCGTTACATGCCCATTCGCGTCCCTTGAAATCGCCAGGATGCCGGATATAACGTAACTGATTCGTATAAACGCACTCGATTGTTTACGTTATTCGAGAGAGCCGTGATTACGATGGCGTACGTTACGCGAAATACCTCTCTACTTTGATACGAGTGCTAAATTGGATATCCTGTCGGAGCCGCCATCCATCAAATATCGGATCTCGGAGGTTCTTGTGACAGGTAGCCGTAAAGTGCGGCTCTTTGTGTGTTTGTGGAGGGTCCTGATGAGTGCTTGGGCATTTCACAGGTAGGTTCGCGTCGCGAGCGTGGAAGGCTCACTTTACAACAGCGCGAGTCGCGACCAGCCCCAAGAAGCCGCAGCTCGTCCGCCCCCTTTATATCCGTACGTCGCTCTAACCTTCGCGTTTGTATAGAGAGGAGGAGGGAGCTTCTGTGTCTGTATAACAAGCAGCTAGGGCCCCCCTTGCATCAGCGCTGGCTCGATGTCCGTGGATCTCACGCGTTCTCCTCGCTCTGCGTGTTTCGGCGGTTGTGTGCGTGTTAATGTGGCGGAACTGCTGGGTATCATGCGGCGTCTGGCACTGCAGATCATGTCCATGGCCGGTCGTCTCCGTCACTTCATCAACAGCCCGACGGGCCCCAAGACCACGCACTTCTGGGGGCCCATCGCCAACTGGGGCTTCGTTCTCGCCGTACGTCACGCTTTTTATCTTTGCCTCCTCGTATCGTGTGATGGCGACGAGAGAGCGCGACAGCCATTGGCTCAGATATGATGGCGAGTCTGCTGATTAACGCGTGGTCCGGTGACTGGGATGCTCTTACTCTTATTCAGGCCATGTCGGACATGCGAAAACCGGCAGATGTGATCTCCATCAACATGACGTCTGGTAAGTGGGTCGTGACGTGGCGGGCGCAGCTGCCGGTTGATCTGGATGGATCCTAACGTACCCATTTTCCTGGTGCTTGGTGTCTTCTTGCTTGGTCGTGATGCAGCGTTGTCGGTGTACAGTCTGATCTTCATGCGGTTCGCCTGGATGGTCAAGCCGCGCAACTACCTTTTGCTCGTGTGCCACGCCTCCAACGAGACTGCGCAGCTCTATCAGCTGCAGCGTGGACTGCGCTTCCAAGCGAACAAGAAGGCTGAGGAGAAGGCGAAGAGCGCGTAAACCAGCAGCAGCATTCCCATCGACAGCAGTGCACTCACTCACCTAGTATGTGAGCTGGGGCTTGTCTTGTCTTCGAACCACTCTTTTCTATCCATTTTTCGTGCGAGTTAGTGAATAACATGGTTAGACTCCGCTAGAGATGCATCGCCTTCGTAATAGAAAGAGACAGAGGGGCTCGAGTGTTCTCCAGGCACTTGTCGAGAGCATCGCTTTAGCTCTTGCTTCACTTGTGCTCGCTCAGGTTGCGTTGGATGCCTTTTTCACATGCGGAAGACGCCGAACTTGGTCTCCTTGGGCTCTTCGTTGAGCGCGGCGCTGAGACTCAGGCCGAGCACTTTGCGCGTGTCCTTGGGGTCGATGATCCCGTCGTCCCAGAGACGGGCCGTAGAGTAATAGGCCGAACTCTCATGCTCGTACTTGTCCAGGATGGGCTGCTTGAAGGCCGCTTCCTCCTCTGCCGACCAACTCTCGTTGCGGCGGTCGTAGTTATCGCGCTGCACCTGCGCCAACACACCCGCAGCCTGCTCGCCGCCCATGACTGAGATACGCGCGTTGGGCCACATGTACAAGAAACGCGGCGAGAACGCCCGTCCGCACATGCCGTAGTTCCCCGCTCCGTACGAACCGCCAATGATGCACGTGATCTTTGGCACCTTCGCATTGGCTACAGCCATGACCATCTTTGCACCGTCCTTGGCGATGCCGCCATGCTCAGCCGTCTTACCCACCATAAAGCCTGTGATGTTCTGCAGGAAGAGTAGCGGCACGCCACGTTGACTGCACAACTCGATAAAGTGCGCCGCTTTCACTGACGACTCGGAGAATAAGATGCCGTTGTTGGCAATGATACCCACAGGGTTCCCGTACAGTCTGGCGAAGCCTGTGACGATCGTAGGACCGTAGAGCTGCTTGAACTCGTCGAAGCGGCTGCCATCCACGATGCGCGCGATCACCTTACGCACGTCGAAGGGCTTGCGCGAGTCCACGGGGATCACACCGCCGAGTTCGTCCGGCGAGAAAAGCGGCTCCTCAATGGGCGTCTGTGTGACTGACGGCTGCTTGCGGTAGTTCAGGTTGGCCACGATGCGTCGCGTGATATCCAGGGCATGTGCGTCGTTGTTGGCGAAGTGGTCGGTGACGCCCGACGTGCGGCAGTGCACGTCTGCTCCACCCAGTTCCTCCCCCGTGACCACCTCACCTGTCGCGGCCTTGACGAGAGGCGGGCCGCCCAGGAAGACCGTGCCGTTCCCCTTCACAATGACGCTCTCATCCGACATGGCTGGCACGTAGGCGCCGCCGGCCGTGCAGCTGCCCATGACCACGGCGATCTGCGGGATGCCCATGGCCGACATGTTAGCCTGGTTATAGAACTCGCGACCGAAATGGTCGCGATCCGGGAAGATGTCGGCCTGCAGTGGCAGGAAGGCGCCGCCCGAGTCCACGAGGTACACGCAGGGCAGACGGTTCTCCTGGGCGATCTCCTGCGCGCGCAAGTGCTTCTTCACTGTCAACGGAAAGTACGTACCGCCCTTGACCGTGGCGTCATTAGCCAGTACCATGCACTCCACGCCGCTGATACGGCCGATACCCGTCACGATACCGGCTGCCGGCACGCCGCCCTTGTACACTCCATCGGCGGCCAGCGGCGACAGCTCCAGGAAGGGCGAGCCCGCGTCCAGCAGCGTGTCGATGCGGTCACGCACGGGCATTTTCCCGCGCATCACGTGGCGTGCGCGAGCACTCTCTCCGCCTCCCTGACGCGCTGTCGCCACCCGCTCGCGCAGCTCGGCCGTCAGCGCCTCCATCCGCGCCTGCGACTCCCGGAACTCCTTGGACTTGACGTTCAGCGCGCCGTCCAGCACGTTGGAGTGGGAGCCCAGCACCCCCGCGTGGGAGGCGAATCCGCGGTGCGGACGTCGAACCGTGGCGCCCACGACGCTAGCTAAGGCGCGGAAGCGCAGCATGTCTCGTGGAAGGGCTTGCGTTTATGCTGAACGATCCAGAGCGCGGGGTTGAAGTTCGTCTTGGATTGCCGTTCACGCGGGTTGGGCGGGTTGATCAAGCGGGTTGACCCGGGTTGAAAACTATGTGAAACTTACATCGGTGTTTTATCCCGATTAAATCCGAAAATAAAACTCTAGGTAAGTTACCGAAAGTGAAAGTAAACCGGTTGTTTGAAGTGCTGCTTTTAGTGGAAGTTTTGTCGTAATTCTTCTTCAACGGGGATCATCAATGCTTGAATTAGACAAGGGGGAGGGGAACGGGTCATTCAAGCTCGCTTTGCGGCGTTTCGCGCATCCACTGAAATTGAACCTGCAGCTTCAAGCGAAGGGAGATTGGGTCAGCATGGAAGAGAGAGAACAATAACACAGTTGGTGCAACATCCTACTCACCGAAAACATCGCTCCGAATGCATGGGCTCGAAGTCTGGAGGCTCCGACGTGAGGTGCGTTGCTACATCGCAGGACCGCAGCATCATCCGCGAAGAACAGTGTTCCTGCCAGGCAAGCAAGGAGGTTGCTCCCCTTCGTTGGAGATGCGTTTGTTAAAAAAAACTTCAGCCGGCTGGAGAATCCACCGCTGAAGATCCTGGCTCCAGCTTGCTGCGCTGCATCTGGGTCTTCGCGGAGAATAGATAGCTGTAACGTGTTCGCCAGCGCATTCGGCCACTTACTATAATACTGGAACACACCTTCAATTTACCCACTTCTCCTACCATTACCGACACACCTTTCCACTCATCCATCTTCCGCACTACCAATCGTCTGGACTGCCACTTGGTCCACTCCATCTCGCCCTGCTGCTAGGCTATTGCTACTGCCCCGCTGCGTCTGCGTCTGCGTCTGCATCAGCGTCAGCCACTTCAATCGCACTACAAGTCCGCGCATTATGATACTTCTTGATAAATAAGAACCCTCCTTCCCGTCTCTTCAAGACTCGTCCGGGCTCTCTTCTGCATCGGCTTGCATCGCCATCGTCACGGCCATCATCTGATCCCGATGGAGCTGCTCGAAGTGCTGCACCGCGGCGTACTGGTCCTCGCCCGACGCGAGCTCCAACGCCAGCATCAAATCCGAGTCGAACTCCGTCGCGAGCCGGATCCCCGTCCGCATGATCGACGGGAATCCAAGCGGCAGCGCCGTCGGGAACAGGTCCGTGTGCACGAATTTGCAGAAGGGCGTCTGCTTCACTGCAATCGCCGCTGTGTACTGCTCCGCGGATCGTTTAATGTCCTCGGCCGAGTGCGGCGACCTCTCGCGCTTGTCCAGGTACTCGTAGATCCGAGCCACCAAGTCTGTCGCGTACGAGCCAATGTCGTCCACCTCGTCGGACGTGAGCTGCCATAGCTCGTCTCCCTCTGAGCAATTGAACTTGGCGCGGCAGATCGGACACGTCTGACTCTGCGTACTCCAATGCTGGAAGCAAGTCAAGCAGAAGCTGTGGGTGCACGGCAACACAACCTGCTTCTGCTTGTCCATGCAGATCTGGCATTCGGTCTCATCGAAATCCAGCTCCCCCGTACTATCAGAACGAAACACGAGCATAGCAAAACAACGTCACCAAAACGGAGCGACCAGCGTAAAAGCTAGCATTTACGCCATCCCTCGTACCTTGTCGTTTTCTCGGGGAACCGAACGGTATGCGCGGCGCACGACTTGACGTCCGACAAGAAGCAGTAGATGTAGTAGAACTGCGCGACCGTCAGGGTTTTGGCCTGACCGATGGTCTCCGAGGACTCTGCTTCGTACGTCCGGTCCCGCGGGACCTCCACCGTGAAATTATCGCCCAAATTCAGCTGTAATTCCACAGGACGTCGCATCTTCCGCACCTCCACCGAAACCTGTCGTTTCGTCACAAATTCCCCGCAACGGTCAGTCAAAACCTCTACGTTTCACTCCCCCCTCCTCTCAATGCGGTGGCTTACATTGCCGCGAATCCTCCAGACGTACGGCAGCAGTTCAGGCGAGAGATTATGGTCGATCACGATCCGAAACGAGAGATAGCAGTTCTTTGGCGTCGTACAAATGCGTGCCCTGTATAACCAGCACCAGCACATCAACGACCGCATTTCTAGTGAGCTCGCCGTCCCCACCCGCTTCGCTGGCTAGCTGTGGCGATTTCTCAGCCACCGCGAACGCAAAAACGCTATCCGCAACTTCCACAAGCGAGGAACACACCATTCATTCGCGTTGTTAAGGTGGTTGCCGAAGTCCATGAACGTGCCCATGGCCTGCCGGATCCGCTTCTTCATCTTGTCCTCCTGGATGGACGTGGTCTGCCCCATGGCGGCTGATCGTATCTTATCAGCAGCGCGCGGTCTAGCTCGGACGCTTCGCTTCCTCTTCGCAAAGTAAAAGTCCAAATGCGCTGCTGCTTTCGGCTTCTCGCTTCCCTCTGCTTGTCTTCGCACCCTTTGGGAAATGACGGATTTTGAAAGCAGCAGCGAAAAGAAAGACTAAAAACATGCAGCAAATCTGACCCTTTTTATTGATTTTTTTCTGAGAACTGCGAAGAAACGAGAAGGAAGCCATCTGGCCGCATACATTCACCCAGCTGCGGGCTTTTCGCCAGATCCGGTGTAGCCAAGCTGAGCGAGAATATTCCCGATTCAGCGAGGAAAACATTTCACCGATCGCTGTCGCGTTTTTCCTGATAAAGTTGGCGGAGAAAAATTCCTGTGGCGGTCTGCAGAATCTGCACGCGACTTGTGCACGCCTCATAAAGAACAGGGCTAGGTCTTCAGCTCACTTTTTGTTAAATATTGCGATCAAGTCTGGCAGGTTTTTCGAGGCAGCCCTGGCTTTTCTTTCTCCCCTCTCCGATTGGAGCCATCGCGGTTATGGGAAAAACCGTGGTGCCGGCTGGCGCAGGGTGGTGATGTCATGGGCGTCATGAGCCGAGGGGCCGCCAACAGCTCCGTCTGAATGCTTGGATCCGCCAGCCGTCCCACGGCCGAGAGAGAAAGAAGGTTCGCATGGATGCGCGCATGAGGCCAGGCGCACGCCCAATCGTGCCGGCCAGGTGCCTCGGCCCAATGGCCAATGGCCGGGCGACACTGGCCGACGCAGGTCGACGCGGCTTCTCCAAGAGCACGCGTGTCGGTTGCCTTGGAGCCAGGACACGTCGCGCTCCTGTCAATAATCGCGCTGGCTCGTTACGTCGCCGCGGAAGCGTGCGATCCAACGAGATATCGGTTTGAAGGAGGTATTGGATTTGCCAGGATCGGACCCCAAGATCCAGGAGTCCGCCCTTTCAAGATCACAGAGGAGGATGCGAGCGAGGAAGTGCATCGAAGCATAAGCAACCCCTTGGAGACGCATGACGGCCGATCTCTCTCTACCGTGATCGATCCACCTCCCCAGCCAACGACCCAGCTCAAGAGGCATTTCGGATGAGCGACAACGATGAGCAGCTAGAAGAGGAGGCGGCGGCGGCCGCGGTGCCGCCCAATTCCGTCGAGCTGCACCCCAAGCGCACGGACTCGTTCCGCGTGCGAGGGAAGAAGAAGAAGAAGAAGCCAGCGGTGCGTGACGAACACACGAACTGCCCACCGAGCAGCGGCTGGGTGGAAGTGTGCGACATGGCGCTCTTGAAAATGGCTTCTGTTGTAGTTGCTGGGCGAATGAGATATTCATGCGTTTGATGGATGCTTGGATCTCGGGTTAAAGGTTCAGCATGATCTCGCGACACGCATCGCCTTGGAGCGCGAGAGGACCAAGTACTGGGCTCGTATCGTGCTGCTGTTCCCACTGGTGCCGGTGTGTCTGGCGCTCACGACCATCGTCTTCGGAGGCGTGATCATCAACGTGGCCACCAACGACTGCAACTCCGACTTGATGCGTGCGTTCGTTTGATTACCACGAGTCGAAACGGAGGGGATGGCTGCTGACGGAACGGACACGCTGCTCTGTTGGACAGGGTTCATGCAGGGTGCTGTGGTGCTGAGCTACATGTTGGTGTGGTTCTACACTTACTGCTGGATGGGGCCGTGGCCGATCAAGAGTCTGCGCACTGTCCGTGTCTTCTACCTGCTCTATGGCTTCGTCTGCGTCGTTTGGTGGGGACTCTACGGCACACTGCAGGCCGTCACAGCCACCAATTCAGGCTTCGAGTCTTGTTTGTCCATGTCGCCGTCGCTGTACATCATCTCGCAGTACGAAGTGGCGGCCTTTTGGCTCGTGTTCATCGCGGCGGTGGCGTTCTTCATCAATGAGAAGACGGCCAGCATGCGGGCGGACAAGCTGAGCCAGTGGAACGACAAGAAGGAAGCTGCCAAGCGCGCCAAGGAGCAGACGGAGCAAGAGAACCGCGACCGCGTGCTGCAAGACGCTCGCGAGAAGGCGCAAGAGCTGGAGGAGGAGCAGCGCCAGAAGGTCGTGGCAGAGCAGAAGGGACTCTATGGAGAAGGCGATGGAGAGGAAGAGGAAGACGACGAGCAAGAGGAGGAGCAAGATGCACAGGAGTACGGGGGTGGCGAGGAACAAGGACAAGAGGAAGCAGGGGAGCAAGACGAAGAAGAGGTGGCTTTGGCTTATGCACAGGATGGAGAACACCCTCCCTAACAGACTGTTGCAGCGTCGCTTCGGATGCCACCTTGAAGTGAAATAGATACCGTGTATCGACAAATCGCTCTACTTTATGCCTTCTTATGCGAATGCATATCGGTGTTTGATTCGGTTAGGGTTAACCAACCCACCTGATTCTGAATAAATATGCCGATTTCGCTGCAAAAAAAGAGTTTTTGGCTGGTTGTGTATACGTTTATCCGGATCACAAAGGAACTGAAGACGATTCATGGAAATGTATCCGTAAGTTTCACAAAGAGAGCGCAATCGATCTGGGAAGGAAGGAATCCACCCAATCGAGCGTGAAGGACAGTTGGTGACGGCCTCCTCCGTGGCGAGCAGCATGAGCGGCGGCAATGGCCAGACGATCACGGTATGCGGCAACGTCTTCCGGTACGCGCTGAGGCCCCAGATTGCCGCTATCGAGCGCTAGCAGCCAGTCTAACAGGCGGTAATGATGTTCTCTCGGTGGTCTTTAGCTTGGTGGAGACGATCGGACGCGGGTCCTACGGCACTGTACGTTCCGCCTCAAGAGGAGGGATGGAGGACCCCTTCGCTTCTTACACCTTTGTGACTGCAGGTCCACAAGGCGATCAACCTGTCGTCGGGCGCCGCGGTGGCCGTGAAGATGATCGGGAAGGACAAACTCCGGCGGCCGCATGAGCGCCAGAGCATCGAGAAGGAGATCGAGACCATGCGCGTGGCTGTCGAGCAGTTCGAGAATGGCCACCCGCATATCGTGCGCTTGCTGTGCACCAAGGAGTCCCAGCACCACATCTTCATCGTGCTGGTAAGTGGCTCTCGTCCCTGAAGAGCGGAGGAAGAGCGGCGGGTGACGTGTGTATACCATGTATACGCGCGTATAGGAATACTGCGCCGGCGGGGACTTATCGCAGCTCATGAAGGCCAGCAACGGGTTGACGGAAGAGCAAGCGCGACTCTATTTGTCACAGTTGGGTACGTGCTAAGCCCAGTAGTGTGCAACTGGATGGGGGTCGCAGGAGCTCACGCATTCCGCCCTGTTTGGCTCGTATGCTGGATGTACACAGCATCGGGGCTTCAGTTCCTCCGCTCGCAGAACGTGGTGCACCGCGATCTCAAGCCTGCGAACCTGCTGCTTTCATCCAGGAACTTGTCTACCGCCAAGCTCAAGATCGGTACGCTGACCCTCTCCAGTCAGTCACCCAGAACGAGGTCACTGACTTGTATACGTTGTATACAGCGGACTTCGGCTTTGCTCGGGAGCTGGAGTCGGAGATGATGGCGGAAAGCGTGGTGGGCTCGCCACTCTATATGGCGCCGGAGCTGCTGGAGTACAAGAGCTACGACGCCAAGGCGGATCTGTGGTCCGTGGGCATCATCCTCTACGAGATGCTGGTGAACGATCACCCGTTCCTGGTGGTGGACAAGTGCCACGCCACCAACCACCTGGCGCTGCGTCGCAATATCCAGCGCTATTACGAACGCTACGGCCATCTCCGTCTGCCCAAGAACATCCAAGTGTCGCCCGAATGCGAGCAGTTGGTGGAAGGATTGCTGCGTGTGGACCCGCGTCGACGGATCTCCTTCGAGGATTTCTTCCGCGCTCCTTTCTTGCTGCCTCCAGTGCCGGCCGACGCCGCAGATCTGCACAATTCAGCCACGAAGCAAGCTCTGGTTGCGGAGAAGCAGCCGGAATACGGTACGATCTGCTTGGTTGTGCTGTTTTGTTGCTGTTTCAGGTGATTGATCCGTTGATTGCATGTCTCTTTGGTTATGTGATCTGTTGGGGTTTGTAGAAGACTGGGCGACCTTTAGCGATGAGTACGTGATCGTGGAGAGTGAGTACGAGGATGTGGGACGGAAAGTGCTGGATGGCCAAGACCTCAATGTGGATCTGGACGAGAAGGTGAAGGCCCATCCAGCTCGGAAGGACGAGAAGCCTGCGGCGACTGACCAGACGGCCACTTCGACGATCGTTGACGGCGGCATTGAGATCCTGGACGTCGTGATCGACACGTCGTCTCCTAGACACAGCGATGCCACGGGCGAGGAGGCTGCGGCTGCTGAACTTGAAGGGGACACGAAGATGCCGGCTCGCGAGGTGATTCCTGTGGCAAAACCCGACAACTGGCTGGTCGGCGAGCGGCGCGAATGGGTGACGGACGACAACCGACTCGAGGAGCTACTGGGCATTTGCTACAAGAGCTTTGCTCCCGGAAGTGTGGGGCTCTTTGTGCCCACCCCGTTCGGCGACTACATTGCGTTCCATGAAGGCTGTCCGCACTACTATCTGTCGGAGGAGTCCATTGCGGCATCCAAGCGGGACGGCAGGTATGTAAGAGAGGGAGGGAGTGTTGGTACGAGGATCCCCGTGGAGTACTGATGCTTGTGTATACGTGTACAGGAACCCTCCCTACGTTCTCGGGCATATCGTCTACATCGAGGACCACGAGACGACAAACGTATGCAGCTGTGCTTGACTGGCTTTGTTAAGAGGACGACAGTAACTGATCTTGCACGCTAATGCCCTGTTGCGCATGCAGGAGACAAACCCGTACTGCCTGCGTGAGAAGACCAAGTATCACGTGGTGTCGGTGACGCCCTTGTCGTCATCTCATGACGCCAATGGGAGTGTGGGGACAGCTGATAGTTCGTCGGCGTCGGAGGAACTGCCGCTGTCTCAAGTGCTCACGGGCCGCTCAGCCACAGACGAAGTAGAGGAGCACGGGCTTCACGGGGCTTTGACCAACGCTCCGCCTTCAGCAGGTTCGGCGTTGGAGCACCAGCGGATATCTTTCCGCAGCTTCCAGATCAGCTCGTTGGCGCTGTTCTTCCTGAAGGGAGGCAAGCTGCCGTACGTGGCCTTCAACGAAGGCGCGCCCAACTACTATTTAGCGAACGAGTCCATCCAGGCGGCGATCCTGGGCGTCGGTAGCGATCGCACGCCGCCTGCCTACATCTGCGGCGAGATCATCTTCATCGACACGTTCCAGGCCACCGAGGTATGGGAGTTTGTATGAAAGGGCAGACTTGGAGCAGCAACTGATGCGATGGATGTTGTTGCCTTGTTGGTTGTAGGATTTCAACCCGTATCGACTGTCGTACGGGACGCGCTTCCATGTGGCGACGGTCGCGAATCCGAAGCGGACGTAGGGAATGCACCGAGATATCAGCGATGGGGTGTGTGTGGGGAGCATGCGTGGAGCAAACTGTATGGAGAGCGGAGACGCCGACGGAGCTAAAGAGGGTAAAGAACAGCAGGGGGGAAATTGAAGCCAACTTTTTTAAATCGCTCCGTTCCACAAGATTGTTTGGTGTTCGCTCTTGGATGGCTACATTCGACTATCGCCCATCACTCACAAATCAAATGACCATCATTCGCCATCGATCAACCGGTATCCAGAGTTCCTAGGTAGTATAGTATACGCAAGTGCCCTCCGCAGTCACGCTGGACGTGGCAATGCCATATCACAATTTACTGTGTCTAGCTTACACTGCTCGCAATCCCAGCCAAGTATCGAGAATGCAGTGCCAGATCTGCTTCGAAGAGCTCACGGACGCCGAAGCGGTGACGCGACTGTGCAGTGTCCAGTGTCCCGCTCACATCTGCCGGCCGTGTCTGGCGCAGCACCTCCAGCTCTCCCTGGATCGCTACTGCACTGGTCTACTGCCCAAGTTACGCTGTCCGATCTGCCTCACCTTCACCCTGCGCGAGCAATGGGAGCCCCAGCTCGGCCTCTTCGTTCAAGGCTTGCCGTACAAGTACGAGCAGATGTGCGAGCGAGCGTGCGGCTTCCGCTCGCCATGTTGCGACAATGTCAAGTACACTCATCTACCGGTGTTTTACGCCGCGTATTCTCCGTTCGAGGGGGATCCCGACTTTGCCGAGCTTCTCCGTGAGTTCTGCGCGTTCCGAGAGGACGCTGCGACTGTCGTGAAGACGCTCGTTGCTCACGCTGCAGCGCGAAAGCCGGAGTCGCAAAACTTGGCGGATGCGGAGCTGTATCGAATTCTCAGGGGTATCCGTGACCCGGAACGTCGGGCTGCACTGCTGCTCGCGTACTTGTACAAGTATCCATCGATCCGCACTAATTGCTGCGATCGAAATGTCTGCTTCAACTGCAAGCGACAAACCGATCACATGGTGTGCGAAAGCAACCAAGCCTTTGACGAGTCTGCGTGTATGATCCAGTGTCGACAGTGCCACGTCACGATCGTGAAGGTGGAGGGCTGTGACGCCATCCAGTGTCTCTGCGGCTTCGGTATGAACTGGCAGCAGGAACTGAGCCGGACGGCTGAGCACCGACGATCGCGTATGATGCGCGAACTGATCCGGAAGATCGGTCCTCAGCTTCGCATCGCTTTGAAAGGATACGTCTACTGGCTTCGGGACCGGCTTTTCCATGCCAAACTCGAGCGCGAGCTCTTCTGGGAGCTCTATCGCCGGACACACGCGTGGGAGATGGAAGACGTGACGCAAGGGGAGGCAGATCTGTTCGCCATGGAGATTGAATCGTTTTAACCGGATTATTTAAAACATATTTTTTATTTATCTCGTGGTGCGTCGTTTAGTGGACTGTAAAAGCCTGTAAGAACCAGCTAACCGCTCTTTAACCACACTATCGCGTATAAAAGCTATTTGATGTTCGTTTTCGACCAATTGACCTCATGGACTTCGTCACGCCACGATCCCGCCGGGCCTACCTGCCTGCCTGCCTTCCTCCTGTCACGCAGGCTTCAGTCGCCACACCGAATGGTGCGTGCTATGCCCAGCGCAATGCTGGTGCATTCACTTCGTTTTCGGACTCCGAATCGATCCATGAGCCCCGCACGACGGCCTGATTGGCTGCAGGACGCGTGCCGCGCATCCATCTTGCTCGAAGTCAGGAAAGCGAGGAAGTGAGCCCACGCTCTGCGCTTCTTCGCTCTGTTTTGACTAAGAACCGCGCCAACTGACCGTCAACTTCAGCGGCCTTGCAATTGCTGGGCACTGGAAATCGCACTGCGAGACCAGCATGAGACCTGAGATTTGCAGACGAGGCGGCTTTGACGACGCAATGTGGCATGGACTGCCTCAACGAACCCCCCCCGCGCTTGACAATGTACACCGGCTATCCCACGTGCTGTCCGTGTGTGTGCTTCCTCCTCGCTGCGTCTCTCGCTCACTCAATTGCGCCTCGTCCTTTCTAGCAGCAGCGATCAACATCGACCTCTTGTGATTGGCGCGAAGCACGCACCGCTGCCATTGCTGCACATCTGTAGCAACGCAGCGTCGCCTGAGCTTTCGCTATGGCGGTTGGCTGCCTTTCAATGGGCATGCCCCCATCGTCCAGACGTCCGCCAGCCAGCCGCGTCTTCCTCTGGAGCTCAAGCCCTTTAGTCCGTTGCCAGCCGCAGCTTCGAGTCATTCTGTAATTCGCAACGATGCAGCCAGGCAACGCAGTGGACGCCGCGGGCGTGGAGCGCTTCTCCACGTCAAGTCTGCCGCTCAAACCCGCCGAGGACTATCAAGAAGTGAAGACCCCGGACCTGAAAGTCCTCGAAGATGGCGCTATTCGAGCGGGTGGGCCGCCCAATCTGTACAGTCGTGGGAACATTGGCCTCCTGGCGCAGTACGCGGCCATCGGCGTGATCTACGGCACCATGTACAGCGTGGTGTACCCGTTCCTGACCAACTACCTGCGGATGTCAGGCACGGAGACCACGTCGGCCAGCGTGCTCATCACTCTGCCCTACACGCTCAAGGTCTTCTTCGGCATCATTACGGACTGCTACCCGATCTTTGGCTACCGTCGTCGCCCCTACATGTTGATTGGCTGGGCCGTCTGCTTCGTGTCACTGCTGGTCATGGCCATCCTCCCTATTGGCGAGCCGTACTACCCAGACGCAACTTGGGCCTCGCTCTCGACTCTCACGGCCGAGCAGACGGCGCAGCTCAACACGGGAGCACAGCACTCCGGCGTCAAGTACATCTTCCTCATGGTGATCGCCAACCTGGGCAGCGTTGTGGCCTTCACGGCCTCGGACGGTATCCTGGTGGAGTTGGCTCAGCGAGAGCCCGAGAAGATCCGCGGCACGCTGCAGTCCATGGTGTTCGTGGTGCAGGACGTGTTCGTGATCATCTCGTCGGCCATGATCGGCTTTGGCCTCAACAGCCCCGACTACGGCGGCACATTCTCTGGAGCCATGGGCTTCAACGCCGTCATGGGAGTCTGCGCCTTCTTCTCTTTGGCCGTTATGCCCTTCTCGTGGTTCTGCATCACTGAAGAGAAGACCCACCGTCGCTCAGCACGGAAATACTTCTGGGCGCTCTACGAACTCATCCAGCAACGCGTGGTGTACCAGATCGTGATCTTCCGCTTCTTCCGCAACGTCTTCTCGTGGGTCACGGTCACGGCCGCGTACCCGATCCAGAGCGTCTGGGTGGGCGTCACGCCTGTGAACAGCAGCGTGGCCTCCATCATCGGCTCGCTGGTCTCCGCTGGCTCGCTCTACCTCACCAAGCAGTTCGGCCTTAACTGGAACTGGCGCTACATGATCGCCATCTCGCAGATCGCCGTGATTGTCATCGACGCCTTCCCCACCTTCTTCACCATCTGGGACGTCTATCGCAACCAGTGGTTCTGGCTGGGAGTGCCTCTTGTGGAGAACTTGCCTACTGCGGTGGGCTATATCATCTCCACCTACGCCGTGCTGGAGATCATCGAGGAAGGCAACGAAGCCACGGTCTACGGACTCATCACCACCGTGTCCACCCTGGCGTCGCCTTTCGCCAGCGTGTTGACCAAGAACATCGACGCCAACTTCGACATCGACTCGACGTTCCTCGTGCTGGACAACTCGTACGTCCACTGGCAGGTGACCTACGCCTACCTCATCGCCTACGCCTTCAAGATCTTCTCGCTCGTCTTCCTGGTGCTGCTGCCCAAGCAGAAGGCCGAGACGCAGGAGCTCAAGCGCACGGGTGGCAGTAACAAGTGGATCGGCATCATCACCTTCATCGTCATCGGCTACACGCTCGTCTGGTCCGTCATGACCAACCTCATGACCATGTTCGACAGCACGTCGTGTCTGCGGATCGCCGGCGGCACCGGTTGCTAGTTCACTCGCCAGTAACAGAGTTGTGCTTGGACAATGACACGTTTCGGTTTCTTAATATGATTGTACGCTTTGCTGCGGACTGCCTCCTTCGACTCCGGTCTTGTGCTCCAGCTCTCTTCAAGTTGAAGTAGGGAATGATGTTCGATTATGGTGAGTGCTGGTAGCAAACTTCAGCCGAAATGTAGCCATGTGCGATCATGGAGCGTGAACGTCTCGATCTCATTCGCTGCTGGGAGGGGGGATTCACCGCTGCTTCCTTTCCACCCGCCGACAGATGGCAGTGTCATCCACAAGGATCTTCCAGGCCGCAGCTCTAGCGTCGCCACCCACCAGGTATGTTGCCAGGCGCTGGCCCAGCTACTCAGCAGCGCTGGCAACGTTCGCAGTCGCGTTACAGCAGACCGCATCTGACGAGCGAGATGGCGGCGACGCTATCGAGATCCGAGAGTTGGCTAGACATGCTTGCATGTAGGGATTTGATATGCGTTTATAGAGATTGCTGGTGCTGGAGCTGCTGCTGGTGCTGGTGGGGCCTCTGCTGCTGCTGTTGCTGCTGCGCTGCGTCCATGTTCGCGTCTCGAGCTAAGACACGGACGGGGAGGAAGCGGAGATAGCGGGAGACAGGAGGAAGAAGCCAAGAGATTGAAGGAGAGTCGCCCCTCTTTTCCTTTTCCACAGTTGGGTGTTCGGCGCAGAAAAAACAGTAGTCGACTATTCCGATCCGAAATGATGATGCCAATTAACACAGAAAGTGTACGTATAGTCAAGCAATCAATGGATGTCGGCGCAAAAAAAAACC